>SJYC01002404.1:0-18134 GCA_006408675.1 Madoqua kirkii
GAAATTAAGGAAAGCTTCCTGCAAGGGTTGGGGAGGGGAGTTGTAAGACATGTATTTCAATTTAGACTGTATTCCAAGTACAATGGAAAGACACTGAAATTTTCCAATAGAGGTGGTACACAATAATTGTAAAACCACTCTGTGTGGTTTTACTGTGTGGATTGAAGGCAAGGAAAAGCACAGTTTATTTGAGGACTAATACTATGAAAGGGAAAAAAATGTACATTTCTGTCTTCCTGTTAATGAGCAAAAGTGGCCTTACTTAATCTGCTAAGGAAAGAAGCAACACCTAAGGTTTAATCACAAATAATAGAAATAAGTTTGCATGCGTGTGTGTGTGTGTGTGTGTGTGTGTGTGTATGCACATATGATATACCTTAGGATATTATCAAAACTCATCCTTAACTGTTCCAAAACATGTATTTTGCCAGATTTGTGAGTATTACAATGCACATATTGAAATAAACATAGTACCCAGATAGGTTGTAGACTAGATCAAGTCATTTTTCGGCCAGGGAGCAGATTTCTTTTTTTTTTTTTTTTTCACTGGTACACTCTGCAGATAACAGATGTTCAATAAACGCTTGCTAACCAATATTCATCCGCTTGGTATTTTAGAACATTGCTCCATATGATTTAACATAAGACTACATGGTCATACTCACAAGCTGTTTCTCCAAATTAGTTATCTGACATAATCAAAGAATGTTTCCTATAATATCTGAATGTTTTAAAAGAAGTTCTTGATGGGAATCTCCTTTTTAATCAGTGACAGATGTGCTTTGGGCCATAGTATATATTAATAGCCTGTCTGACGAGATACGTGGTTTGCAATGTGACTAGTCCAGACTGGGATGGGGTGAAGTGACAGTGGTAGTCGCTCAGTCATGTCTGACACTTTGCAACCCCTGGGTTGTAGCCTGTCAAGCTCTTCCTCTGTCCATGAGATTTTCCAGACAAGAATACTGGAGTGGGTTGCCATTTCCTTCTCCAGGGGATCTTCCTGACCCAGGGATCGAACTCCGGTCTCCTGCATTGAAGGCAGACTCTACCGTCTGAGCCATCAGGGAGGCCTGAGGGAGTACAGTAACATATCTCTAAGAACTTGGACATGGGGAAAATAAGGTTCCCCTCTGAGAGTTCAGCTTTAAAATCAATACAGAGTGAATCAGAGCAGGGATATGCTGTCACCTTTAAGACACAGAAACTCTCCCAAGCCTGAAAGACTAGATAATAAACAGGTTGAACCCCTTGATATGACTCAAGAGAGGACATGTCCTTTAGGAAATGGCTTGGTTCCCTACAGAAGCAGAAGACATTAAACAGTAGCTGAGGCAAACATTAGCAGTATCATCCAAACTCTGCCATAAGCCAAGAGTTTTTAATCCCATTCTTAAAGTGAAGATGAATGCCTGAAAGTATAATATATTTATAAACTATATTATAACATAAATATATATATTAAGGTTATATATTTAATGGTGAAGGATCCGCCTGCCAATGCAGGAGACACAAGAGACTCAAGTTTGATTTCTGGGTCAGGAAGATCCCCTGGAGGAGGAAATGGCAACCCACTCCAGTATTCCTACCTGGAAAATTCCATAGACAGAGGAGCCTGGTGGGCTACAGTCCATGGGGTCGCAAAGAGCGGCACATGATTGACCACTCACACACACACACACGTAACTCATTCACTAGGTTTTGGTTCAATTCTCACAATAAACCTTCTTATTATGGTTTTGCTTCCCATGGAGACCAGCCTTTAGGCACCATTCTCAACCTTGGTTCCACATTGGAATAAGCTGCTGCTGCTGCTGCTAAGTCACTTCAGCCGTGTCCGACTCTGTGCGACCTCATAGATGGCAGCCCACCAGGCTCCTCCATCCATGGGATTTTCCAAGCAAGAGTACTGGAGTGGGGTGCCATTGCCTTCTCCGTAAAATAAGCTAGGGAACATTAAAAACACACACACAGATGCCTGAGTTCTACCTCAAGGATTCTAATTTAATTGATCTGCAAAATGGTCTGGGCATAAAGATTTTAAAAGCTCCTCTGGGGACTCTAATATGCAACAAGTGTAGGAATCACTGACTTATTGAAAGAGAATATGTAGCTTATATTCTCAGACTTACAGAACTCTAGGTCCTGTCAAAGTGGAAGGTATGTGTTCCAATCCACAAACTCAAGTTCCGTAAAAACTAATTCCCTCTATGTTTTCCATATCTATAATTAATTGCTATTTTGAGTCCCAGGTGGTGGAAATTAAACTTTCCCCCTTCTCTTTCTCCTGAGTTGTAAAAATTGCTGAGAAGACATTGGCATGATCACACCCTGTCCTTGGTCTCATTTTGCCTCACTAACAGCCACTGAGCTGTCTTCATTTTTATCCGGTCTTTGATCTTCTGTCCACACAGGTCGCTACCACATCTTCCTGCCAAGCCCTGACCACGGGACTTCTCCAGGTTTACCAGTTCTCTATGCCATGTCTGTGTCTTCAGGTAGTTACGAAGAACCCTGCTGCTGCCATACTACCTGTGATATTCTGAGGCTTTCCTCAAGCCTGGGCACTTACCTGACCATTCAGACATTTCTACCTGGAGGCCTCTCTGCTTCACTGGACTCGATCTGGGAAAGAGGAGCAGGAAGCACAGGTCTCGTCTGTTCTCCAACTCCCCCAAACTGTTGAAAATTATGACTGTGCTCATCCACCACTGAGACTCAACCTAAAAAGGCAGGCAGAAGACCACCCACTAAAACCCAAGCTGTCTTTGATTTCCCATTGACTTCCTCTCCCTCAGTCTGAAGACTCCTCAGCCAGAGCAGTTTCTGCTCTCATCAAAGGCAAATCAAGCACTCAGTGTTCCTGCTCCGGCTCTTTTTTCCCACCCACCACCACTCCCAGAGCTCGGCTTTTTGAAACTCAACAGCCAAGAACTGACTTCTCTGATTTAGTCTGTCACCTTTCTCCTCAGGCAAAGAATGGCACAGCTATAGCAGACAAACTGAAGAGGAGAGGAGTTGTTGAAAATAAGAGGTTAATTTTTCAAAAATATTACCTTGCCATAACATTAACAATTTTCATTTTAAAGTAGGAAATTGGTATTTAAATCACAAATTGGATTTTCACATCAGTGTACCTCCAGTGATTCTTAGTCTTCTTTGCATCATTCATGGGGCTCTTTAGGAATCTATGACAGCTATAGACATTCCTCCAAGAAAAATACAGGAGACATATTTGCATATAATTTTCAGGTGCCCTGAGGTCATGTGAATCCTGAGACTCCAAATGAAGAAGTCTTGACCTAAAGGAAAAGAACGTGTTGGCCATGCCAGTGTACATCATCACTCCGTGGAAGCTATTTCTCAGCATACATTTATAACTGCTTGTTGTGCCTTTATATAGCAGTCTTATGAACTTGACCACTATGAATCCAACACTGAGACCTGAAACTGCTCTCAGTGGGCTAGCCAAGCATGTCTCTGTGCTAGCAAGATTGACAGATGGCACTGGACTGAAGCCAAACCCTGGGAGGCCTCCTGTGTTAGAGCAACAGGCTTGCCTCCAGCACACAGAATTCCCCTGTCACTTGAATTTTTTCATCAATAAGACATCTTATCCACACAGCAAAACAAACTATCAGTAAGAATGTATAGGGCATTGCTATGTGTCAAGGGCTTCCTCGACAGCTCAGCAGGTAAAAAATCCACCTGCAATGCAGGAGATGCGGGTTCAATCCCTGGGTTGAGAAGATTCCTAGAGGAGGGCATGGCAACCCACTCCAGTATTATTGCCTGGAGAACTCCATGGACAGAGGAGCCCAGAAGGTTAAAGTCCATGGGGTTGCAAAGAGTCAGACATGACTGAAGCGCCTGAGCACATACACACACATGTGCCAAAGACCCTGTTGGATAAAGCAATAGTCATGGCCCTCTAGGAACTTACAATCTAGTACAGTAAAAAAAAAAAAAAAAAAAATAAAGTACAGGCCAGCCAGGACAGAGCTTGGCAAACTACAGTCCACAGGCTATATATGGCCCAACACTGCCTGTTTTTGTAATAAAGTTTTACGACACACAGCCATACCCATTCATTTCTATATTGTCTATGACTGCCTTTGTGCTATAATGGCAGAGCTGAATAGCTGCAACAGAGATTCTATAAACCTGCAAAGCCTCAAATATTTGCTCTCTGGCCTTTTAAAGAAAAAGGATGGTGACCTTATCTCTAGGGTCAAGCTTCTCCATGTTTCTATGCCTATGAATCACCTGGGCATCTTGCTGAAATGCAGATTCTGACTTGCTGAGTCTGGGGTTGAAACCAGAGATTGTACCTTTCTGATAGACTCTCAGGTGATGCTAATGCAGGTGGCCCAGGGACCACCCCTTACGTAGTGAGGGTCTAGAATTCTGAACTGCTGGGTTTATTCACTGAATGTTCCTTTGTGTCTCAGGAAGGTTCTAAAAGATATTTTTCCCATCTTTACAATAGGGCAATGCATTGCTCTTGCACACTTGTTAATATACACAGTGTTTATTTAGAACCTCACACAGTGCCTGGTGTATAGGCCTCTTCATAAATGGTAGCTAGTACAGTAGAAAGCTCTGCTTCTTCTACCTTTTCCTAGTGGAAAAGGTCCCAGGAAACTCACATTTGAAAGAACAAATTGCTGCAGAAATATTAAGTAATTTTATTCTTTTTCATAGGTCCGGGCTCTCTTGGGCAGGGCAAGGGCAGGGTGTAAGATTAAGTTCTATTGTCTAGTTTTCTAGACGTTTCCCTAAAGCGTTGAGGGTCTTACAGACCTATTTTAAGCTTTCCACTGTAAGTTCAACTCAGGCCTGATTCATGGAAAAGAAAAATGTTATTCTTAGATTAGACTTTCCTTTTCTTCATTTTTTAATTTATTTTTTAATTTATTATTTTTTTTTACTTTACAATATTGTATTGGTTTTGCCATACATTGACATGAATCTGCCATGGGTGTACATGTGTTCCCCATCTAAACTCCCTCCCACCTCCCTCCCCATTCCACCCCTCTGGGTCATCCCAGTGCTCCAGCCCCGAGCACCCTATATCATGCATCGAACCTGGACTGGTGATCTGTTTCACATATAATAATATGTTTCAATGCCATTCTCCCAAACCATCCCACCCTCACCCTCTCCCACAGAATCCAAAAGATTGTTCTATACATCTGTGTCTCTTTTGCTGTCTCGTATGCAGGGTTATCATTACCATCTTTCTAAATTCCATATTTATGTGTTAGTATACTGTATTTTGCTTTTCAACCCCCCTTTCCATTCCTTGAGAACACAGTAAAGAATCCTATAGCCCATATATAGCCTATATCATACAAGGCACTGATATGTGTAGAATCCTGAATTCTGAACAGTCATGCCAAAACATACACTACACCCTGAGTTCAGTGTCTTACATTGTTTTCTCTCAAATGTTTACAGCAACAGAGGACAAAGAAAAAAAAAAAAACGCCTTCATATATTCTGAGAGGTTTTTCAGTTGACATGATACCTCAAGTCATCTTTGTGGCTTCTGATACTTCTAAGTGTTTAAAAGCGTGAATGGGGACAAAAAATACCTGGAAGTGTTCAGTTATTTAAATGGCAAGACCTTTCAATGGACCTTGAAGGAATATACCTTTACAATATTGAACTATCTGGGGAAGGCATGTCTGAAGCTGTCCTTGGAAAAATGTTAGTTCCAAATACCTCAGAAAAATGTGTTGGACATATAGAGTCCTTGTGTACAGCAATTACAGGCTTCAAAATGATACCGGTCTTATCACCCAGCTATAGTGAACTAAAGCCTTCTTCAATTTACTGGGTTAAAAAAAATAATTATGAAAAACTAACCCAGACTAGCCAAGCCATTTCCTGACTGTACTGGTTATTTCCTGATTTTCTCTCACCTCCGCAGCAACCTTCTTCTGCTCTATTCTGTGGTTCTCGGCTGGGACTCTGTACGCCACATTTTCAAGACTCTCATGGCAGTTGGCTCCCTAATGGTTTTGCTGAAGAGTGGATAGGAGACTAGAAGTCAGGAGGAGGGGAAGACAGACTCCCTTAGTGCTTGTGCTTACCCTTGGCATGGCTTCAGCATGGGAGATCAGCTTTGTTTTGCTCTAACATCCTGCTCCATTGGGAACTCCAGCATCTCCATTATCAGATTGCTATATTAAATCCCTGCTATTTGAAACACCCAGAGTGGACTGGTTTTCCTGATTAGACCTAACTCAAAGTTATAAGGTCCAAGACCAGTAAACCAATAAAGAAAGAAGCCCCTGCAAGCAGCAGGATTCTCAGCCACCTTAGCCTCTCTGACTTCTTCAGAGTGGGAGAGGGATCTGTGATCAAATGTTAAGCTAGTTATAGCATGCTGTATATAGGCTTATGTTCTAACATTTAATGACTCTATCAAGTCCTCCATGGTAGAGTTTGCAGATATCAAATTTGCAAGTCTGATGGGTTTGTCACCGGTCTTATCACCCAGCTATAGTGAACTAAAGCCTTCTTCAATTTACTGGGTTAAAAAAAATAATTATGAAAAACTAACCCAGACTAGCCAAGCCATTTCCTGACTGTACTGGTTATTTCCTGATTTTCTCTCACCTCCGCAGCAACCTTCTTCTGCTCTATTCTGTGGTTCTCGGCTGGGACTCTGTACGCCACATTTTCAAGACTCTCATGGCAGTTGGCTCCCTAATGGTTTTGCTGAAGAGTGGATAGGAGACTAGAAGTCAGGAGGAGGGGAAGACAGACTCCCTTAGTGCTTGTGCTTACCCTTGGCATGGCTTCAGCATGGGAGATCAGCTTTGTTTTGCTCTAACATCCTGCTCCATTGGGAACTCCAGCATCTCCATTATCAGATTGCTATATTAAATCCCTGCTATTTGAAACACCCAGAGTGGACTGGTTTTCCTGATTAGACCTAACTCAAAGTTATAAGGTCCAAGACCAGTAAACCAATAAAGAAAGAAGCCCCTGCAAGCAGCAGGATTCTCAGCCACCTTAGCCTCTCTGACTTCTTCAGAGTGGGAGAGGGATCTGTGATCAAATGTTAAGCTAGTTATAGCATGCTGTATATAGGCTTATGTTCTAACATTTAATGACTCTATCAAGTCCTCCATGGTAGAGTTTGCAGATATCAAATTTGCAAGTCTGGATGGGTTTGTCACGCGAGTGTATATTCCCCGGTTCTTTGTCTCGTCACAACAAAGATTTGGAGCAACGGACATTAGAGCCCTCAGCGCGTCACAGCTCTCGGGTCTTGGACAAACCGTGTTATAGCTCTTAGGCAAATCAGTGTTACAGCTCTATTTTATTTAGAAGATAGCAGGAGAATCCATCCTTGAAGCGTGAGGGCATGCCAACCCAAAGATTTGAAGGGAAGAGAATGGAGGAGCGTGTGGGAGAAAGGGAGAGAGAAAGAGAGAGAGAAAGCAGTTTGGCTCCTCCTTTTATATGTTTTCTTCCACCTGGGCCTGCCCTATGCAAATTGGGCTTAGCCAGGAGTGCTGTTTGTTCTACCTGAAGTCTTCACTCTGGTCCTTGGACCTTCTTTTGTTCTATTTTCGTGGGCTTTTCCCTTCCTTTTCTTTTAGCCACTGCCATTTTGGACTCCTTTTCCCTATTCTACCTACCTAACAGGTTGCTGCATGATCAGGCCACCCAAGATGCCTGTTCTCATGCTCTCTGTACATCCTCTGCTGGACCAGCACCTGCTTCACCTATAACCCACTCCCATGACAACCTTCCCTCTTAGTCATAGAGACTGATCAGCAAATGCCTATGTACTTGCTACTGGCCCCAGCTAGTGACTGATCTAATCTTTTGATCAGAACTATCTCCGCTATGATGGTTTGTCAAAGTGGCAGTGAGGGATACACCCCTTTACTGCTTTCCCTGGTAGCCAATGAGCACCAACCTGATGTCAATTCTCCCCATAACAGGTAACCTCCCTCTCCACCCCATCCCTAAGGAATTGTCCTCCTGCCCACCTCTGCTGCCTATGGTGGGTTGTCACTCTGGGACCTTGCTTCAGACAAGTAAGATGATCTCTATTCATTGAAACCATTGATGTCTCTGTCACTGACCCCAGGCTCTTTGGTTTAGAGGCTAGCAAACACAAAGCTTACAGGTCAGGCCTGCGGGGTACAACTCAACAGTTGCTCCGCCACTAAGATAAAGGGAAAGACGCTGAAAAGTCACTCACTTGTGAGAAATACTTGTCAGCTGGGGTACAAAAATTCAAGATAACTATTTACCACACCCACAAAACCTCAAAGCACTGTGTGTTTCTGTTTTAACCTACAAAAATTTGGTGGCCACAATTTCAACAAAAAGAAATCAATATGACATTCTGAGTACATGTCTATGATATCACCAGGAATGACAGCACAATATTTACCTCCAGTTTCTCCTTGATAGAAGCTTGGTGTATCTTCTTGCATCTGTAGAGGCTGATTGATTTTGTAAGCAGAGAGGGTAGGGGGAGTCCTCAGAGAAAGAGAACCAGGCATGGCTCTCTGAACAGAAAATAAGTCATTTTGGGCCTGCCATTTTATGATCTGCTCTTGGCCACCACAATGCTTGCCCTTGAACAGGTTTCAGGAATTGATTTTAAGAGAACAGAAGGAAGAATTTATCCGGCAAGAGAAGTAACAATAGCAAAGATAACAAATCAGTTGTCAAGACTCCCAGTTCTATTTTAGGGGGTAAAGACTAGCCTAAAGCAATATCTGGAGCTGTCTTGAAGAATTTAAATACCCCTCTGGTGCTCAACCACTAGATCAAGTGGAATCTAAGGAATGAACATGGTGACCTTTTCTGACCCTTTGACTTCAATCAACTAAAGCTTGGACTCTGCCTACTGGCCAAGTCCCTTCATGCATATAACTTAAGACTTGTCCAATATACGTATAACTTAAGACTTGTCCAATTTTGCTGTTTGAGGAGACACTGCTTTGGGAAAGATCCCCGGTGCTCTCCTTAGCTGCTGCAAGTAATAACAAATCTTTCTTTCTCCCTATCTTTGACTTGGATGTGTCTTGTGCCTCAATGCCCACCAAGAGGCAAACTCAGTTTGGGGTTAACAATTTCTCTGTAATGAGTGTGGAGAGATCACCCTTGGTAACCATAGAACCTTCAAGACTAATTAGAATAACCATGCTGGCCACCTTCTGGAGGAGCACATTATCTCCTGGCAGGAAGACTCAGGATACTTCTTGTACTCAGTAGTGAAGAGTGAGCAGAAAGGTGAAGGCTGGCCACAGATGCTACTTCTTGCTCCAAGGAGAACTAGAAGGGAAAATCACTCCCATATATGATGAATTAGAGTCAGTCAGGGAAAAATCTGGGTGCAGTTTCCCAAGCAGAACTTGAAGGTTGGGGGGGGGGAAGGAGTGAAACTTGTGAGACAGGGTAAGGAGATGAGTGCAGGAAGACTGCTTTTACATTACAGGACACATCAAGAGGTAGGTTAAGAACCATATAAATTAAAATTCTGGCCCTAAGTGGCAAAGAGAGCATTGAAATTATCTATTCTTCAGGCTTAGCTGCACAGCACTTGGGAAGCCTGGGAGAATACCACCCACATGCCAGAGCACTGTTTGGTGTGTGGGAATTTCCATCCTATGGCTCTGGATGAAAAGCAGAACCAGAAAGACCTTGGGAAAATGCTTTCCATTCCATTCACTAAAGACAAACTAAGAAGAGGGATGGATATAAAAAGGTTTTTAATCTCAGCTTTAGTGACAAGGGCCTTGGTCTTATCTCAAATCATGTTGAAGCAAACAAAGAAGGGATAGGCAGAGAAGAGAATGTGCCCTGTCCTTCTTCCTCCACTCAAACAGGTTGAACATGTGGCTCCCTAAACTTCTTTTAAGAAGACATAATAGGATTCTGAGGAAACAATGCAGGGTGTTGCTCAGCTCAATAAATAATGAACACTCTGCATGCCTTTGGCCCTGAGCCACAGAGAGAGGCCCAGGAGGAGCTAGGATGGGGGCAGGGGGGGGCGGGTGAGGGGCGAGCACTACACTGATTCGTGAGCAATGATCAGTCTGGGTTACAGTCCATCCAGCCGTCTACCACTTTCATGATTCTCAGCTTCTCAATTGCTGTGGGATGTGAAACTAGCTCATCACCTCAGTCACTACCTAAGACACATCTCACCTCCCCTTTTCAGTACTTGGGCGTTGGCACTCGATACTTTCCTTAGTTGTTCTGTGTGCTGAGGGTCAGAGCTTACATTCACCACTTTAGGGATGGACTGGAGAACACAGGCGCACTCAAAGCTGGGAGGACAAAGGGATGGCCTTCCTCATTACACCATTCCCACAGTGACCTGGCCCACACAGATTCTGTAAGCACTGTTTCATAGGGTAGCCTCAGGGAGTTATTTACATTTAAATACAATGAATTAAAATTAAAACTCAGTTATTAAGTTGCACCAGCAACATTTCTACTGTTCAAAAGTCACACATGCCTCTGTGTGTGTGTGTGTGTGTGTGTGCACGCGCGTGCACGCGCATGCACATGTACTCAGTTGTGCCCAATTCTTTTTGCAACCACCTGGACTGTAGCCCTCCAAGCTCCTCTATCCATGGAATTCTCCAGGCAAGGATACTGGAGTGGGTTGCCATGCCTTTCTCCAGGGGATCTTCCTGACCTAGAGATCCAACCAGTGTTTCCTGCAGACGTAGGTGGGTTCTTTACCTGCTGAGCCACCTGGGAAGACCCACATGTGCCTAATCCCTACCAAGTGGGACAGCACAGGCAGAAGGTGTCCATCACTGCAGCAAGTTTTTTTTGCAATTTCAAATCCCAGCCCTGCCACTTCCTAATTGTGTGTCTTTGGGCAAATTCGTTTAGCTCTCTGAGCCTCAGTCTTCTTATCTGTGAAGTGGGATGCCTGGATAATGTACCTCACAGATAAGGGCCTAGTGAGATCATGAAGGTGAAGTGCTCAGCAGAATATCTGGCATATAATCATTATGATGGCTTCCACTGCAGCTAAGTAAAGAATCTGCCTGCAGTGCAGGAGAGCTGGGTTCAATCCCTGGGTTGGGAAGATTCCCTGGAGAAGGAAATGGCAACCCACTCCAGTATCCTTGCCTGGAAAATCTCATGGACAGAGGAGTCTGGTGGGCTGCAGTCTATGGGGTCGCAGAAAGCCGTGCAAGACTGAGCGACTAACACTTACTTATGTGAGAGCAACCAAACTCTATGACAGACCCTACGGGACCGCAGCTCCAATTTCCTCAGAAAGCTAAGTTTCAGTTCCCCGAAATTAGCTCAGGACACGAGAGCCAATCAACAGCAAGGCTGGGAAATTCAAATCAAGCCCAGGAAATGGGAACCAATCTGAACCCAACACCTAACCCTTCACCAGAAGGTGACTCATCAGATCCAGAGACTCCCATTTTTCAAATTTTGCACGCAAGAATACCCTATATAAGCAATGTAACCCAGAGCTCAGGGCTCCTCCCTATAGCCACTGCGTCGGTATTGGTGGGAGCCCCAGCTCAAGCTTGGTAATAAAAACTCTCTTGCTTTTGCATCGGATGTCGGCTCCCTGGTGGTCATTGGGAGATTATGCGACTTGGGCATAACACTTAATCATTATGATTAGTCTTTTGTCCAAGAAAACAACAACAAAATAATCCTGTCTGCCTCATTGACATACTCTTTAGAGTCCTGCTTCCCTTATAGCTCAGTTGGTAAAGAATCTGCCTGCAGTGCAGGAGACCCGGGTTCGATTCCTGGGTTGGGAAGATCCCCTGGAGAAGGAAACGGCAACACACTCCAGTATCCTTGCCTGTAAAATTTCATGGACAGAGGGCTGCAGTCCATGGGGTTGCAAAGAGTCGGGTACGACTGAGCGACTAACATTTAGAGCCCTGCACAGGGCAACACTGAGCCAGTGGTTACAGAATGCCCTCCTGGACCAGACAGCTGGGGAAGAAATAGAACTGCCCTTTTCTAACTGTACCCCAGCAGAGCAGATTGCCTCCTATGCTTCTTTTTCCCAGAGAAAGAATTGCAGAGGCTTCTGGTGAGCTGACTTTCACTTTGAGAAATGCCAGATTATTTCAATTTCATAAGACTGAGTTTTGAAACCATGAGCAAAGCAGAAAACCAGCCAGGTTTAAGATAAGCTTGGGAATTCTTAAGTAACAGATAAATTACCTCAGATAAAAACTGGCCAGGGGAAGAGGTAATCTCCTGGGAATGACGAGCTTAAAAGCATTTGTATTCAGGCACTGACATTTTCTGGAATGCTTTTAATTATCATTATTCCCAGGGCATTTGCAAGAGAAAGCCTAAAGCAGATTTCCTGAGCTGACAGCAGTCATTATTGGCAATCGTGGCTGCATCAGCTGGGGCTGGAGTCCTCAGCTACGACTGGTCACATTCTGTGACACTGGCTTCAAGCTCTGTGACTTCCTCAACCCTCTCCTTACTCTAACTAGGTCCCTAAGGTTCTCCCACTGCTAGCCCTAGCCCATCATTCAGATTATGGCACCCACTGTCCCTTAGGCCACATCTCTCTTCAATTCCAGCCCCATTTCTCTGCTCCCCTTAATAGCACAGCCTTTTCTCTTCAGTTCAGTTCAGTTCAGTTGCTCAGTCGTGTCTGACTCTTTGCAACCCCATGGAATGCAGCATGCCAGGCCTCCCTGTCTATCACCAACTCCCAGAGCTTACTCAAACTCATGTCCATTGAGTCGGTGATGCCATCCAACCATTTCATCCTCTGTTGTCCCCTTCTCCTCATGCCTTCAATCTTTCCTAGCATCAGGGTCTTTTCCAATGTGTCAGTTCTTCACATCAGGTGGCCAAACTATTGAAGCTTCAGCTTCAGCATCAGTCCTTCCTTCAACCCACTTCAATCAAACTTCTGTCCCCATCTCTCCACCAAGACCATTCCTGGGGCAGTGATTTTCTTCCATATTGCCAAGTCAAACACCAATTTCTGATTCTCACTGTACTTGATCCTGAAATCAAGCAGGCCCCTATGGGGCTCACAGGTACGGAGGCCTTTTTGTTCTCCGTTTCTTATAAGCAAGACTCCAACCTCCATGACCTTCCCTGAGTTCCAAAAGGCAGACTTGAACAGTTGCTCTTCAAAGGATGAGCAGCCAAGAAACCACCTGAGGCAGGATTAAAGGGATCAGAGTAGCTCATGAAGAAGATTAACTGAGACCACATTAGAGGATGTCAGGCCCTGCACACCCTAATGTTGTCAGAAACCCCATCTTTGAACCTTACCATAAAACTCCTTACCAAATCCTCCCAGGTGGGGACACAAAGTTTTTCAAGGCAGAAGTCTGGTGTCTCCCCCCTTGCCTGGCAAAGTAATACAGCTGTCCTTTCCTACTTTTGGAGAAGGAAATGGCAACCCACTCCAGTACTCTTGCCTGGAAAATCCCATGGACGGAGGAGAGTAGTAGGCTACAGTCCATGGGGTAACAAAGAGTCGGGCACGACAGAGCGACTTCACTTTCACTTTTACTTTTCCTACTTTACCCAAAATTCTGTGTCCAAGATTCGATTCAGCTTCCATACACAGAGACTGAGCTTTCACCATCAACCCCTCATCAACTGTCAACACAGCCACAATCTTCTTTTTGACCCTATTTTGGTGACTTTTTCAACTGGAGCTCCTGGCTCCCTGCATCCTCCCTGGCTCACCTCCATTTGTCACATGCTGGTCAGCAGAAATTTGGCTCAAAGTTAAATTATGTTACACCACCCCCACCTCCACCCACCCACTGCTTGAAACCTTCACAAATCTTTCTCCTCTACTTAGAATGCAACCCAATCTCCTTACCTAGGCTGGCAGGGCCCTCTGTGATGGATCCCTATCTCCCTCCCCAATTGTCTGATACCCTCTTCATCCTTGTCTGATCACTTTCAGTCACATTGGCCTTTCCTTCATTCCACAAGTGCCAGGCTCATTCCTACGTCACAACTTGTGTCCTAACTTTACTCCCTCTCTGGAGAGCTCTTCCCCGTCCTTCACATGGCCAGGTCCATCTTGTCATTCATTTTGTTGGCTAAAATACCTCTTTTCCCAAAAGGCAAAAGTTGGACCTCGTCTGACTATGCTATTTTTAGTATCTACTGCACTCATTGAGCAGGGTCATAACTTTTGCTGCAGAAATATTAACATATTTGATTACAGGATGCTGTCCTTAACTTTGCTGAAGGCATTACACAAGATACATGACCTTTCTAGTATTCTGAAAATTTTTAAATTCTCACTCACATCTGGACTCAAGAGTTCTGGGTAAGGGGTTACAGATCTGTTTAACTTCCTATTTTACACTTGAAGAAATCTGTTCCAGAAAAGAAATGAATTGTCCACGGTATCATAGTTAGGTAGAGAAGTCAGATCTCCTATTTCCTATATAGATGCTATTTTCACTATACTATGTTACCATGATATAGATACTAGCACATACCTGGAGTTTCTTACAAGGGAAATTTGTCTTGCATCATTTGACAAACAGAAAAGCAGGCCCACCATGGCGAACTCCCTTAATCCCCACAGTTCCCTTAACATACTGAATCAGTGTAAAGTTAGAGTTCCAAGTGCTGTTTCAGAGATGGAGAAGAGAGGAGGGGGAATGTTGGGGTGTAGAGAAAATACTATTCTTCTCTCTCTTTATTCTATTGAAATCTATATTGGTGTGGGTGGATCAGAATGTTAAAAAAAATAATAAATGTGTAATGGGAACAAAGAGGGGCACTGCTACTCATTCTCCCTTGATGACAGGCAGTGTCATCACAAATCTGTCTGGAACAGTATTCAAGGATTAGGTGGATTTTAGCACCACCATGAGTAGAGTCACCCTCTCCTAGATGGCTTTCTCTCTGTATCAGTTGCTCACTGAGCAGAAGACCCTCCCTAGGCTTTCCTCTCCCTATCCCACTGCTTTCCTTCTCTAAATTTAAGTTCAGACCTCATCCTTATGAAGCTTCCATAACTGGACCTATTGTGCCTCATTCAGCAATCAAGAAAGAGAACCATGTGCCAACAATGGTCAAGGATAAAAGACTGGAGCCATGGACAGCAAAAATAGTCTTCCCAACAATGGCCACACTGCCAAGACTTCTGAACAAAGAATGGATTCAAAGGTACAAAGATACAGCACAAGATTTTGTCATGGGATGGGATGAGCAACAGAATCAATTAAGGCATTCTACTGATGATAATAATAACAATGACAGCTACTGTTGACTGAGTCTCTATTTGATGCCTGTGGGGTCCCATGGTGAACGCTTTACACATAGCACATAATTTCACCCTTCCAACCAAGGTATCAGAGCTCTTCAGGCAAACAGAGCTACACTGCGTTTTAAATGGGAAGGTTGAATACAGAGAATTAGAAGCTTTGCAGTCTTTGGAAGGGCTAGGGGAATGAGCAGTGAAGAAGGCTACTTTCCAGAAATTCAAAAGCATAGAGATAGTAAGGAGAGTGCTGTGATGATCTCAGCCACTACAGCACTTGGGTGGGAGAATCTCAAGAGGATCCCAAATCCAAGGGAAGCAGTTGATAATCCAGCTTCTCTTTCTCTTTTGCTTTTAAAATGCACTCGAGTTCCTCTTTCACAATGGCTGTAACCCAGGCTGATGCTGGAAACAGATTTTATGACATGTTACTCCAAGTTTAAACTCTGTGAGCCAAGGAAAATTTAGAAAGAGCTGAAGATGATGCTAGTTGATAACAAATAATTCATCCCACCTAAAATATAGGCTTCCTGACCCTTAATGACAGTTGGGAAAACTGAGTAAATTTCAAAGGTCATACACATAGAAAGAAATAGAGCTAAGACCAGGCTACTCCAACTTTTTCAAGCTGCCTTTTCCAAAGAAACAACTCATCAGTGAATCATGTTTACTAATAAATAACTGGATGTGAGAGGCTAGGGGACCCCAAAGGGAAACAAATTTTAATTCACGCTCTCAAGGATCTTGGAGTTTGTGGAGGAAGAAGACTGAAAAGGCAAAGCAGGATGCAAGTTTAAAGGAGTAACAGATTATCTGTGAATATGTGGGTTTTCCTAAACTGGCAAACACCGGGTCCCAAATGCTCTAGACAGGCCTGGTACATAGCTAGTGTCCTATAATCCCATTTAGTTTGGCATTTGTCCTGGTAATTTTTTAATGAGGTATTAATATTTATGGTTTCATTGAAATCAGTTAGGGTATGTTTGGTACCTTGTTCTTCGAGGATCCAACTTCTGCCATGGTTTCCAGTAGAAGAGTGAGAGAGGCATGTGTAGGGCACAGAGTGCTCACCTTAATGCACTGCTGAATCTAAAAGGTACCGAAAAAGAAGACCGTCTCTGCTGAGGCATGACAAGCACTTTCCTTTCAAGGACATACTGAAGCACAATCGCTGCTGAAATGAAGTGCTCTCTGATATGAAGAGCTAGCAATAGTTACCTCCTCTAGCTTCAGGTAAAAGAGGGGATTATTTGTCTCTGTTGCCCTAGCTATATATTGATACTTGATGTACCAGCCAATTGAGCTGTGACCAAGGCCTTGATTTGCAAGTTAAACAAAGCAGGATATGTTTCATGTACATAAATAGGCAACAGGGACAGCAGCCTCACCACAGAGTATGGAGCGTAGTTTGATTGTCCTTCCTACAGTGACTCTATTATTTATTGTACAGGATAAATGTACAACTTGTTATTTTATTGTGAGGCAATGCTTTTTTTATTTTAGAACAACCCTTTGGGGCAACAATAAACTCAAAATATTTAAGTGTATGCTGCTGCTGCTGCTAAATCACTTCAGTCATGTACGACTGTGTGACCCCACAGACAGCAACCCACCAGGCTCCCCCATCCCTGAGGTTCTCCAGGCAAGAACACTGGAGTGGGTTGCCACTTCCTTCTCCAATGCATGAAAGTGAAAAGTGAAAGTGAAGTCGCTCAGTTGTGTCTGACCCTCAGCAACACCATGGACTATAGCCTTCCAGGCTCCTCCGTCCATGGGATTTTCCAGGCAGGAGTACTAGAGTGGGGTGCCATTTCCTTCTCCTTAAGTGCCAAATTTCCATTTTTGAAGAATATTGACAATGAATGGGAAACTTGCACAAAATATTTGCCAGCATTTACTCTCCACCATGGGAGCCAAAGTGGTATCACTGTGCCCACAAGACAACGAGAAGAAACAAATATGCTGAAGAAATGTTCGAAGCTCCTTCAAAAGTGAGTATTTTAAGAAGAATCTGTACAAAGAAAACATGCAGCTGCAGAAGGCAGGCTTAGATATCATTCTGCGAAATGTGATTTTCATTTAGATCAAATGACTACTCAATTAATTTAACTCATTTTCCATGACACATTTCCTAATATTTTGAGGAAAAGGAAAGCTACAACTTTTATTAGTTATGTTATCAAGAGAATTTGCCAAAGAGTTAAAAGATGCTAGCTGCATCTGGGCCATCAGATGCTTTAAACAGAATATTCACTAATTATCTGATTTCTTTCTTCCAATTCATGGAGTCAAAGTAAAGCTATGGAAGTTAATTCTGGGGAAACACCTGACTCTGTTTTGAATTGGATTGTAAATTCAATTAAAAGCTTCAACAATGAAGAGAAAATATTTGGTTTTTACTGGAATATAAATACAAAACATTGGTGAGGCACAGTGTCACTCACTGTAAAAACGTTATTTTTACTAATTCAAGAAGAAACCTATGGGGCAGAAGTGTACTCTGATTTATTTGTGGTGCACACATAATTATTATCTACACTCAAAGATGTCAAAATAGAAGCTATAGTTGTCAGAAGGTACAAATATTTTTACACATATGTAGGTACAGAAGGCAACTACAACACTGTCATCAAGAAGCTAATTTAAACCTAGATGGAGAGAGAATTTGAAAAAGCACAAATAGATGTACTGGAATAGCCAAAAAGTTCATTAGGGTTTTTTTGTATGATGTTACAGAAAAACCTGAACAAACTTTTTTGCTAACCCAGTATATGTATAAACTGAATCACTTTGCTGTACACCTGAAACTAACACAGTGTTGTAATTCAGCCAAACTCCAATAATTCTTTTTAAAAAAGGAAGCTAATTTGATCCTCCA
>SJYC01002408.1:0-24329 GCA_006408675.1 Madoqua kirkii
GCTTCTTATCCCTGATAGTGAGTTAAACTCTGGACTAGATGATTTCCAAATGCCTAGAGAATGTTAATCCCTTCCCACCTCATGATAACACCAGGTTAAAAAGCATGTTCTAGGAGGGGATAACTAACACTTAGCTAATTATACTATCACATAACTTATCCAGATTTGTCTTTTTTTTTTTTAAGGAACAAAAGTTGTTTTATTTTTGTAAATGTTACTTTGACTTTTTGAGGGGGGGGTGGTCATCTTATGTGTCTGTTAATGAAGTCTTATGAGAAGTGTATGAGATGATGTAAAGGGATACTACTCTGGTGGGGTTAGAATGGAGGCAGAGTGCAATCACTGATCCCCCTGTGACACAATCCATGACCCTAACACTGCAATCATGCCTCTACACCTAAACCTACACCTACAGACACCTCTCAGCCACCTTGGGTTTCTCTTCCTAGGCCCCTGTGATAAACCAATACAATACTGTAAAGTAATTAACCTCCAATTAAAATAAATAAATTTATATTTTTTTTTAAAGGGTGTGAACAACACCGTTCTAGGACACAGCCTAGAACTGGGAGGGAAACAAAAAGAACCCCTGAGGACTCAAACATGTGTCAACATTCAGATGCTCTGTTCCCACACTTCCCTCCTATCCATGCTCTCTGTGACCTTATACAATCTGTTCATTTCCTCTGCTGGTACACACAACTCTAATGTGCTCAGTCATAGTTTCCCAGTGCACAGAATATCAGCTGTAGGAAACTAAGAAACGGGTCTGTGGGACTAGGGGGATGGAGAGTGCAGAGGGATTCTACAGGGAAAGAGAAGATGAAGGAAAGAAGAGATGATTGCAACTGGTAGCTCCGAGTAATGAAAACAAGATAGAGCAAGAACTTCCCAAAACAGGGACCAGGATTCATACAGTGTGACAGGCTGGGGTTAATAAGTAAAGGGATGATCTGTCCCATACACCTTACTAGTTCCTAAGGACAGCACTGGGTCAGGACACAATGAAATCACTGATGCTCATTTTCACCTTTATGCTTTAAAAAAAAGACTAATATGATTTATTCTGTTCAGTGTGGAAGGCAGAGGACCATCCAGTTCATTTAAGCAATCTATCCAAAAGACCAGCTAAAATAAACCAAGCTTTGGTAATTAAAGGGCAGCATCCAGCCACCTGAATAATTCATATATGTGAAACAGCTCATCTCCCACCAAACTTTGACAAATGAGGTGTTTGAGGAAGAAAAGGAGCCTCCATGAATTACCACATATGACTAACATACATCTCCAAACAGTCAACACATTCTTAAAGATGCTCTGCACCTATGGACTGTAAACTTGGCACATGAACAGAAGGCTCATCCCTGTAATTCATTCATCCCATATGGCTATAAGCCGAGTCTGTGTTCTGACAAGTGTTTCCTGAATCAAAGCAGCTGTCTGGGATCTAGATCCAGGCCTCTGTATCACAGTGGAATTCTGTAAACAACAGACACCTTTCAAGGCTAATGGGGGTACTGGTGGAAAGGGAAGGTGAGGGGGTAATCACGGGAGGCCCCAGAGGGACACCATTTGGGAACAGAAAAGTGTACCCAGGAAAAGTAGTAGCAGCTTCTTTGCCAAGAAGAAATCATCATGGGTCCTTGCCTTCAGCCCTGGACCCTGCCAGACCATCACAACTGTTGGGGTAGAAGGAATGTGTTCAAGAAACATAATATCCTTCTGACAGTGCTTATCATTCTTTCCCAGTGGGACTGTGCTGAACATGTAGGCGATTATTATGTGACCTCTGATACAGCCCAGATCAGAAGTGACTAGTAAGAGACCTTGGCACTTCTCTTTTGCTGCAGTTATACTTCAGAACCTCTCAGGTGGTGTGATAGGAACAGAAAAGAATGCATTTGGTAGAAGAGCACTGGCACATAAGGAGCCACAACAACTGGTCTCACTCGTCAAGCTACTCTCCTTTTAGTTATGACCAGCACACACAGTAGCCTCAGAAAAGTGCTATTATATGACCACAGTGGTTGCAATTCTTTTCCTTGCATATTGATTTTCCTCATATATATTAACATACAGTGAAATAACTCTTGCAGTATGTTTTAGGAATACATACAAGAGTCAAGGTGAGCCATTTCTTATGGTAGGCAAATCATTAGACTAAGAAACAGGAGATGTACTGTGCATCTTCGGGTGAGTCAGTTTGCCAGTAATCCTCTTCAAGAAAATGAGGAGAATGAATCTAACAGTCACAGTTTTGGTGCTGAGAACACCTGAGATACGGTACACAGAATCTCTCAAGACAAGCATTGGGCGGAAAATGTGTGCCATCATCTCGATCATGCAGTCTCAGCCTCTAACACTACCATTCTTACATGGTCTTGGCTTATGGTGTCTAGGACAGAATGTCCTTTCTGACTGATGGCAGCAGGCTCTTTGGATGTCTAGATGCAGCTGGTAACGTGCCAACTTTTAATGGACTGTCCAATTGTTCTCATGGATTTTATAAAATATTGAGACTATCCTGTTGTAATACCTTCTGCATTCCCCTTCCCTAGGAGGCCCCTCAGTTACCTCATTTGGGGACAGTCTTACTTCCCTGTGACTCACATCATAACCATTAATTCAGACAAGGCAATGACAAACTGCTGTTGGGATCTTTTGCTTCCATCCTTGGTTCATCCTCAAATGGTCACCAAGCACCACTCACATACGAAGAGACTTCATGTTCCCATTTATACATTTCAACTCTTTACTCCCTTCCCAAATTGAGCAATTTCACTGTATGATAGAAAATGACAACAGTCTAAATGCTACTCTCTAGCTTCTACATGATATCAATTTATGCAAACATTTATATCCAATGGAAAGTTCATTTTAATGACAGTGAATTGGAGAAATTCTTCTTTATTTTCCTCTTAGGTTGATTAGAACCAGCAATTTCCCAAACACTTAGCAGTGCTCAAGAGAAATTCAATCCAAGTGGCCAAAATTCATCTGTGAGCTTTGAGTTTCCCATGGACTGATATAGCCTGTTCTTATGTATAAACATGTACATGTGCTTGTTTATAGCCAAATATCCTGAACATAATAAATATGTATGGTATGTGTGCTGTGCTGTGCTAAGTCACTTCAGTTGTGTCTGACTCTGCCACCCTATGGATTGTAGCCTACCATGCTCCTTCGTCCATGGGTTCTCCAGGCAAGAATACTGGAGTGGGTTTCCATGCCTTCCTCAAGGGGATCTTTCCCATCCAGTGATCAAACCCTCACCTGGTGCGTTGGCAGGTGGATTCTTTACCAGTAGCACTACCTGGGAAGTCCCAAGTATAGTACAGTTGGCATTAATCACATAACGAATGAAAATCTCATAATGAATAAATGAGCTCCCAGGAGGGGATTCTTTATTTGAGTAATCCCCTAAACCATTTCACTCCAAGTTTCCATGTCATAATTATTAACGTTAAATTAATTGTTATGTGCATGCATGCATGCTAAGTTGCTTCAGTCGTGTCCAACTCCTTGTGACCCTATGGACTATAGCCTGCCAGGCTCCTCTGTCCATGGGATTCTCCAGGCAAGAATATTGGAATGGGTTGTCATACCCTCTTCCAGGGGATCTTCCTCACCCAGGGATTGAACCCATTTCCCTTAAGGTCTCTTACATTGGTAGGCAGGCTGTTTACCACTTGAGCCACCTGGGAAGCCTTAATTATTAATACATATATTTAAAGGTTTCACAATTTACAAAATCTATTCCCATTTTTAAAATGAAGAAATCAAGGCACAGAGAATCAGGAACTAATGTCTTCCATTTGTTAATTTTTTTCTAATATATTTTATACCTGAAGCAGTGCTCATTGCTGTTGTCGATAACTTAGTATCCCACAGCATGGAGTAAAATCCATTTTTGATTCTTGTTTAATTTCAAAACAACCTGTTGACAGAAGGAAAAGAGAAGAGATTTTCAGTTCCGCAACCACCATCAGTTCAGTCGCTCAGTCATGTCCAACTCTTTGTGACCCCATGAACCGCAGTAGGCCAGGCCTCCCTGTCCATCACCAACTCCCAGAGTTCACTCAGACTCACATCCATCGAGTCAGTGATGCCATCCAGCCATCTCATTCTCGGTCGTCCCCTTCTCCTCCTGCCCCCAATCCCTCCCAGCATCAGAGTCTTTTCCAATGAGTCAACTCTTCCCATAAGGTGGCCAAAGTACTGGAGTTTCAGCTTTAGCATCATTCCCTCCAAAGAACACCCAGGGCTGATCTCCTTCAGAATGGACTGGTTGGATCTTCTTGCAGTCCAAGGGACTCTCAAAAGTCTTCTCCAACACCACAGTTCAAAAGCATCTATTCTTTGGCGCTCAGCTGTATTCACAGTCCAACTCTCACATCCATACATGACCACAGGAAAAACCATAGCCTTGACTAGACAGACCTTAGTTGGCAAAGTAATGTCTCTGCTTTTCAATATGCTATCTAGGTTGGTCAAAACTTTTCTTCCAAGGAGTAAGCCTCTTTTAATTTCATGGCTGCAATCACCATCTGCAGTGATTTTGGAGCCCCCCCCCCCAAAATAGTCAATTAATAAGCCTTACTGGAATATGGTTCTCTTTATAATCTTAATAATAAATAACAAAAGCTCTCTTTGTAATGTTACTAATATTAATACAATAACCATAACCAAATACTGCATTGGTATGAATTGTGCAACTCCACAGCAATGTTCCGACTGTCTTCACACAGTGAAGCTATTTCTTCCTACAGCTTCTCTTTCCAAGCAACAGAAAGCATACACAAGCAGTCCTTAGTAGAAGTGTGATGACACTGACAAGGCTCTGCATCATCACTAAGTGACACCCTTCCTTGTCTTAAGGTAACCCATAATTCCTGTTCTGAACCATCTTTCCATCAAAGTGTAACAGGATGTGATATTAGTCATTTTAGGAGAGACTAGGGATACTCCTTGAGCTCTTTTGTAGCTCAGTTAGTAAAGAATCTGCCTGCAATGCAGGAGACCTGTATTTGATGCCTGGGTTGCAAAAATTTCCTGGAGAAGGAAATGGCAACCCACTCTTGTATTCTTGCCTGGAGAATCCCATGGACAGAGGATCCTGGCAGACTACAGTCCATGTGGTCACAAGGGTCAGACTCAACTTAGCAACTAAAGCACCACCAGGGACACCCCAGGCTTCCTAGGTGGCGCTAATGGTATAGAACCTGCCTGCCAATACAGGAGACATGAGAGATGTGGGTTCGATCCCTGGGTTGAGAAGATCTCCTGGAGAAGGAAATGGCAACCCACTCAGTATTCTTGCCCAGAGCATCCCACAGACAGAGGAGCCTGGTGGGCTACAGCCCATGGGGGCTCAAAGAGTCAGACATGACTGAAGCAACTGAGCATGCATGTGCACACACAGGGACAATCCAGAAAGACCCTTTCACCCACTGGCTTATGGGGTGAACGGGTCTTTTCACACTCCCCAATGCAGGTATAAGCTAGAATTCATGGCATACTGGCCAGCTCCCTAAAAATGTCACCACTGTTAACATTTCTCTGTAATGGGCTAAGGAAAGGGAAAGTAAAAATTAGCATATCATCTATTTTCCTGCCTCTGGTCTGTGCATACTTGGATGCTTCACTGACCTAAATTTTGCTTATCAGTCAATGCTATGCTCCTTTCAGGGCAAAATATAGCCACAAGAATTTTCATAGGAAGAGGTTCAGAGTAGAGATACAAATTTAGAGGTAGAAAGCATCTTAAAGAGGTTCTAGTTCAACCCCTTGGCTTTAGAGAGGAGAAAATGTGAGGCTCCAAGATGCAGGGTAGTTTGCCCAGGCATGGCAGACAATGGACAGCACTAAGGTGTCCCAGACCTGCTCTTCTACCCTACCTACCTGACAATGTCTCAGCTCAGAGTTTCCCCAGAGCTTCATCCCTAATGGGCCCTCAGGGAAGTGCTGCACATCTATCCAAAGGATAAACTGGGAAGTCAGCCCCAGTCTAAAAACACCACTACTAACAACAGCGCCTGACTCTCCTGTCTGAACCCAGTGACTAAGAAAGTTAGGGTTACTGGTGCCTGAGCACATACATCCAGGACACTGTCATCCTTTCTTATGAGAGTCTGAGATTTCCCTCCAGTTTAGGTGACAGGATACTGCCATTTACTCATTTCTAACTCTCTCTTTTCTGACAAATGGTCTCTCCCTTCTCTTGAACCCATCTTCTTCACTTCTACCAAAACAATAGTTATGTTTTTCAGTACCTTTTTCTAATGAATTCTGTTGTATTGTCATCCCCAAATCTACCTTTCCTAATATCCTCAACTGCATTTCTATGCCTTCCATGGGATTTTTTTCATTTTATTTGGCAAAAAAAGCCATGTCCATTATTAACCAAGAAAATCGAAAATACAGAGAAGCAAAAAACAAAAATAATCCCACCACCTCTAGAATCATCATGGCTAACATTTGCAAAGTTTCAGAGGATAATTTGAATCACTGTAAGGCTTTCTTCCAGTTAACAATAGCAAGGCCATTAGATCAATGTATCCTAATGTACTGAAAAATTATAGTTAACCCATCATCTTTCCGACACCTGACAGCACCAAGTCTATTTCTACCTCAGGACCTTTGCACCAACTGTCCCCTCTGCCTGGAATACTTTTCCAAAGCCTTCTCATGCTGGTTCCTTCATGTTAGTTCAGGTTTCTGCTCCTTCAGAGGAGCCTTCCTTACCAACTTTCTCACATTAGAACTGCCATTTTCAATCAGATCATCCTCTTCTATTCTCAGTATAACACATCACTGCCTGATATTTTCTTTTTTCTTTTTTAAAAATTTTATTTAGTTAGTTATATTTTATTTTTGACTGTGCTGAGTTGTCATTGCTTTATACAGGCTTTCTTGAGCTGCTGTGTGCGGCTTCTCATTGCAGTGGCTACTCTTGTTGTGGAGCACAGGCTCTAGGTACACGGGCTTCAGTAGTTCTTGCGCAAGGGCTCAGTAGTTGTGGTGCAAAGTTTTAGTTGTTCTATGGCATGTGGAATCTTCCCGGGCCAGGGATGGAACCTGAGTCTCCTGCATTGGCAGGTGGATTCCAATCCACTGTGCCACCAGGGAAGTCCTCTTCTTTATTTCTTTACTTCTTTATTGTCTATCTACTTAACTAAGCTCCATGAAGATAGAAATGGTGTCTGTCTTGTTCACCATTAGATACCTCAGCACCTAGCATAGTACCTGACACATATTAGGCAGTTGTAATGGCTTGAAAAAATAAATGAGTCATAAGAAGTCAAGTTCTTTAGGTTGCACTGAGTGATCCATGCTTTCTTAGGTTCTCTCTCATAACCAGTAGCATTGGAGTGCCTGTGAACTCCCTGGCATTGAAAAGTGATAACGGGCCTATGCAGAGTTAAGCTTAAGACTTAACGTGCATTATCAGTGAGAATGTCATTGATTCATTCTCTTATTTTAAATTAGTCATAGCATTAAAAACACCTTAAATTCACTGAATAACATACAATATAGGTAACTTGAATAAACACAAATAGTGAAGTTTGCCTTTAGCAGTACATCTATACTTAACTGAGGCTCTTTGAATAAGCAATGTTTCTCATAAGTAGTTACCATTTCTATACCTTTTAATCAAGACTTAACTATGATAGTATGCTGTCAACATGAAACTCTATTCCTACAGAACTACTACAAGCCTAAATATTAGTGGCCAAACCAATCCTGATCTCCAGCACACTAGATCTCTAACACACATGCTTTCTCTCTTCCCAGAAAGCATGACCTTTTGATATGCAAAGTTGACTTGTCTAAAGTGAAAGTGAAGTCACTTAGTCGTGTTTGACTCTGTGACCCCGTGGACTGTAGCCCACAGGCTCCTCCGCCCATGGGATTCTCCAGGCAAGAATACTGGAGTGGGTTGCCATTTCCTTCTCCAGGGGATCTTCCCAACCCAGGGATCAAACTCAGGTCTCCTGCATTGCAGGCAGATGCTTTAACCTCTGAGCCATCAGGGAAGCCTCTGACTTGTCTAAATCCTATCTAATTTGAAGGAAAGAGTAATTTGAGCTTTGAGGCCTATATTCATTTTACCTTTGAGGCCAATAATCAAATTGATTATAAATATGCAAAAAGTAATAAAAATCAGAACTTTCCTTGAAGGAAACAAAGTGTTCTACCCATTGTAGGGGTATTTGGCAGTCATGTCTATTCTAACTTTTAGGGGAGAAATGGCCAGTATTGACAGGCAATTATTGAAGGCACTGACTTTACAGGCAAGAGTCCTGGGTCACATCTAAGATCCACTACTTACTAGGTGAACTTGGGCATAAGGTTTTAACCTCTTTAAAACTCAGACTGCTCATATGTAAAATAGGTAATAATAGTGCCTACCTCTGAAATGAGTTATAAAGATTAACCAACATACACTGCACTCTGGAATGGACCTACTACATAGCATACATTCAACAAAGAATAGCTAATGACTCTCTCTCTCTTTTTATATGTGTGTGTATAAATTTAAATTCTTTACCAAATGCAAATGCTTATAAGACATAGTTAATATGAAATGGAGCTTCCCAGGTATCACTAGTGGTAAAGAACCTACCTACCAATTCAGGAGATGCAAGAGATGCAGGTTTAAACCCTGAGTCAGAAAGATCCCCTGGAGAAGGGAATGGCAACCCACTCCCGTATTCTTGCCTGGAGAATCCATGGACAGAGGAGTCTGGTGGGCTACAGTTTATGGGGTTGCAGAGAGTTGGACACAACCAAAGTGACTTAACACGCAGACACATATATGACTGAGCCCCTTTCTGTTCACCTGAAATTAGTATGAAATAGCTGGGAATCTTCTAAGACACAGGACAAGTTAGCCATGGTGACATTTCTCAAGGAGTTCAAAGATGGCTACAAGGGATGAACTGCAAACACAAATAAGGAGAATCCAGGAAATTTATGGCTAAATGTTCCAGAACTGAAATTGTCAAGGTCAGGTTCTGCCAGTTGAAGGTGACAAAAACTCAAATCAAACCAGCTTAAGCATAAGGGCGATACATTGGTTCTCAAAATCAAAAATGAGTCTTGAGGACTTGGACTGCCATTGATCACCCACTTTTGCTTGATTCCATTTGATTTTAATGCAAGAAGAATACTTCCTTGTTATATGAATTATGGTTACAATTGATCTCCAGTTTTAATCCTTCCAATCTACCTCTGGACCAGTCAAGGTGACCAGGAGGATGGAGTATTATGACTGGCTTGGTTTCAATGATCAACCCACCCGTACACTGCAATGAGTGGAAAAATATTTCCCAAAGGAATGTGGAATATGATACTGAGAAAATATAAAGAACACATTTCCAAACAGGAGACAAGTGAGGAGGTGGAGAAATTATATGCCAAATGGTGCAGCTGCTACAGAAAGACAATACAAAGTTTCCTTAAAAAGAATTAAAAATGGAACTACCAAAAAAACCTACTCCTGTGTATTTAGCCAAAAGAGTTGAAATCAGGATCTCAAAGAGACACATGCACTCCCATTTGCACGGTAGTTCTATTCACAATAGCCAAGACATAAAAGCATGGAAACAAATGTCCATCAACAGAGGAATGGGTAAAGCATACTTGGTATCTGCATATAGAAAATTATTCAGCCTTTAAATAGGATGACCCCTCAGAATATCTTACTAAGTGAAATAAGCCAGTCATAGAAAGACAATGTTGTATGGTTCTACTTCCATGAGCTATCTACATTTTTATTTATTTTTTTTTTATTGCACTGTAATTGCTTCATAGAATTTTGTTGTTTTCTGTCAAACCTATGAGGTATCTTCTATGAGGTGAACAAATATTGACTAAAACAGTCATCTGACAATACTATCAGATTCAGTTCAGTTCAGTCGTTCAGTTGTGTCTGACTCTTTGCAACCCCATGGACCACAGGACGCCAGGCCACCCTCACCAGCAACAACTCCCAGAATTTACTCAAACTCAGTCAATTGAGTTGGTGATGCCATACAATCATATCATCCTCTGTCATCCCCTTCTCCTCCTGCCTTCAATCTTCAGGGTCTTTTCAAATGAGTCAGTACTTCACATCAGGTGGCCAAAGTATTGGAGCTTCAGCATCAGTCCTTCCAATGAATATTCAGGACTGATTTCCTTTAGAACGGACTGGTTGGATCTCCTTGCAGTCCAAGGGACTCTCAAGAGTCTTCTCCAACACCACAGTTCAAAAGCATCAGTTCTTCAGCACTCAGCTTTCTTTATAGCCCAACTCTCACATCCATACATGACTACTGGAAAAACCATAGCTTTGACTAGATGGACCTTTGTTGGCAAAGTAATGTCTTTGCTTTTTAATATGATGTCTAGGTTGGTCATAGCGTTTCTTCCAAGGAGTAAGCATCTTTTAATTTCATGGCTGCAGTCACCATCTGCAGTGATTTGGGAACCCCCAAAATAAAGTCTGTCATTGTTTCAACTGTTTCCCCATCTATTTGCCATGAAGTGATGGGACCAGATGCCATGATCTTAGTTATCTGAATATTGAGTTTTAAGCCAACATTTTCATTCTCCTCTCTCTCTTTCATCAAGAGGCTCTTTAGTTCTTCTCAGCTTTCTGCCATAAGGGTAGTGTCATCTACATATCTGAGGTTATTGATACTTCTCCTGGCAATCTTCATTCCAGCTTGTGCTCCATCCAGCCCAGCGTTTCTCATGATGTACTCTGCATATAAGTTAAATAAGCAGGGTGACAATATATAGCCTTGATGTACTCCTTTTCCTATTTGGAAACAGTCCATTGTTCCATGTCCAGTTCTAACTGTTGCTTCCTGACCTGCATACAGATTTCTCAAGAGGCAGGTCAGGTGGTCTGGTATTCTCATCTCTTTCAGAATTTTTCCACAGTTTTTTGTGGTCCACACGGTCAAAGGCTTTGGCATAGTCAATAAAGCAGAAATGGATGTTTTTCTGGAACTCTCTTGCTTTTTCCATGATCCAGCAGATGTTGGCAATTTGATCTCTGGTTCCTCTGCCTTTTCTAAATCCAGCTTGAACATCTGGAAGTTCACAATTCATACACCATTGAAGCCTGGCTTGGAGAATTTTGAGCATTACTTTACTAGCATGTGAGATGAGTGCAATTGTGCAGTAGTTTGAGCATTCTCTGGCATTGCCTTTCTTTGGGATTGGAATGAAAAGTGACTTTATCTAGTCCTATGACCACCGCTGACTTTTTCAAATTTGCTGGCATACATCATGCCAAATAATCCTGTATTATTAGTATGTATATATTTTAAATTATTAAATCATTGGGAAAATTCTTAATATAAAAACAAGGTCTATTTCTTTTTCTAGCTTTCTTGTCTATTCTTTATCTGGCAGGAAATGGGGAGAAAGTCAGAGTTTTTAAAAATATCCTAGTGATAATGGACTCAGTCTCTATCAGATTCTCAGTGACTCAGAAGTCCTATGTAGTCAATGGGTTAATTTAAATGTAGAAATAGATTACATTTTTCTCAAGAGACATAACCAAAATCAGAATAAGCAGTTAATTCTTTCCAAAATCAGTCATGATCTTGCCAGCTGATCATGAAAACTATTGTTGAGAAATATTTAAGTCTGGGAAGTGGAACAAACTTCACAAGTCCATGAAATAGGAAAAAAGTCCCATAACGCCAGAGGCATTGCTGGAATTTGATAGAATTCACTATAGATCTGACAAAAGTTAATGGAAGCATCCAATAAAGATGACATGGATAAGCATTCACATTTGGATAAGGGAGGGAAGGGACTGTTTGCATTCCCAATATCCATTGTCCCTTTCTTCTTAAGACCCCAATTTTTCAGCTGCTCAAGTAAGAAAACTACATTTCCAAGACCTCTTTCCAGTTTGGATTGGTGGAGTTCAATACAAGTAGAAGTCTGGTATGGTACTTCCAAGAACAATGGAGGTGACAGCCTTCTTGCTCCTTATTCTCTTTATGGCACAGGGACTCTGGATGCAACAGATGAGTCTGTGAGAAGGATGCAATCTGGATCTCTTGGCTGAGCAACAAAGAAAGAGAAGTTTGGGCCCTTGACACCATGGAGCTGCCATCCTAGCCTTGAACTCCTCTCTAGACTGAAATAAATCAATGTCTTATTGAAGGCACTAATTTTTAATATTTGTTACTCACAGCCAAGCTTAATCATAATTGATGCAAAAGATGTCCTTAATCATCGCAGCTTATTTCATTTGAATTAAGAATGCTAATGGCCTTTCCCCACTCCAGTGTTCTTGCCTGGAGAATCCCAGGGATGGGGGAGCCTGTTGGGCTGCCATCTATGGGGTCGCATAGAGTCGGACACGACTGAAGTGACTTAGCAGTAGCAGTAGCAGTAGCAATGGCTCTTTCTCTGTGAATACATAGCCTGATATCATACTAAAATCAGAGACAATTAAATATTTTTGAGCCATTAAACATTTGTCCTAAGTTAAATGCTACCACTGCATGAATCATAAACCTAAATTAATATAAATTTTTTTATGAAGAATGTTTTAATTTTTCTTTTAATGTGAAAATACAAAGATAAATATAAAAATGAACCTAAAATTTTATGTCAGTTCCTTATAGATTCATTGTATAACTGAATAGTTTAACAGTCTTGAGAGTCCCTTGGACAGCAAGGAGATCAAACCAGTCAATACTAAAGGAAATAAACCCTGAATATTCATTGGAAGGACCAATGCTGAAGCTGAAGCTCCAATACTTTGACCACATGATGCAAAGAGCCGACTCATTGGAAAAGACCCTAATGCTGGAAAAGATTGAAGGCAGGAAGAGAAGGGAATAACAGAGGATGAGAAGGTTGGGTGGCATCACCAACTCAATGGACACGAGTTTGAACAAACTCTGGGAGATGGTGAAGGACAGGGAAGCCTCGTGTGCTGCAGTCTATGGGGTTGCAAAGAGTTGGACATGACTGAGCAACTGAACAATGATTCTAGATAAGTCAGCTCCCAACAAGCTAGCTTTAAGAGGTGAATCAGTCTAACTGTTCTGTCAATGTTTATACATTTTATGTTAATGTTGGAAGGCTCTGAATGGAACTGTATGTATGCATGCTCACTTGCTCAGTTGTGTCCAACTCTTTGTGACCCCATGTACTGTAGCCCGCCAGGCTCCTCTGTCCATGGGACTAGCCTGGCAAGAATACTGGAGTGGGCTGTCATTTCCTCTGGAGGAACTTCCTGACCCAGGGATCAAACCCACATCTCCTGTGGCTCCTGCACTGAAGGCATATTCTTTACCACTGAGCATCAGGGAAGCCTCATGTCATATTTTAAATGATACATATAAGGAATATTATATATTTGTCTTTTTCTGACTTTACTTAATAGATAACCTCTAGGTACAACCATGTTGCAGCATATGGCATTATTTCATTCTTTTTTATGCCTCTGTAATATTCTATTATATAAATAATATCTTCTTTATCCATTCCTCTGTTGATGGGCACTTAGGTTGCTTCCATGTCTGGGCTATTATAAACAGTGTTGCAATGAACACTGGAGTTCATGTATCTTTTTGAATCAGAGTTCTCATCTTTTCTGGATATATGCCCAGGAATGGGATTGCTGCATCATATGGCCACTCTACCTTTAGTTTTTGATTTTTTATTTATTTATTTTAATTGGAGGCTAATTACTTTACAATATTGTGGTGACTTTTGCCATATATCAACAGGAAAAACCCACGGGTGCACGTGTGTCCCCTCATCCTGAACCCCTCTTCCACCTCCCTCCCCACCCTATCCCTCTGCGTTGTCCCAGAGCACTGGCTTTGAGTTTTCTGATTCATGCATCAAACTTGCACTGGTCATCTATTTTACAAATGGTAATGTACATGTTTCAAGGCTATTCACTCAAATCATCCCACCCTAAGTTTCTCCCATATACTCCAAAAGTCTGTTCTTTACATCTGTGTCTCTTTTGCTGTCTCGCATATAGGGTCGTTGTTACTGTCTTTCTAAATTCCCTATATATGTATTAATATCGGACACGACTGAAGCGACTTAGCAGCAGCAGCAGCATACTGTATTGGTGTTTCTCTTTCTGACTTACTTCACTCTGTATAAGAGGCTCTAGTTTCATCCACCTTGTTAGAACTGATTCAAATGCATTCTTTATAATAGCCGAGTAATATTCTATTGTATACATGTACCACAACTTCCTTAACCATTTGTCTGTCAATGGACATCTAGATTGCTTCCATGTCCTAACTATTGTAAACATTGCTACAGGGAAAACTGGGGTACATGTGTCTCTTTCATTTCTGGTTTCCTTTATGTGCCCAGCAGTGGGATTGCTGAGTCGTATGGCAGTTCTAGTTCCAGTTTTTTAAGCAATCTCCACACTGTTCTCCATAGTGGCTGTACTAGTTTGCATTCCCACCAGCAGCATAAGACGGTTCCCTTTTCTCCATACCCTCTCCAGCATTTATTGTTCGTAGACTTTTTGATGGCAGCCATTCTGACTGGCATGAGATGTTATCTCACTGTGGTTTTGATTTGCATTTGTCTGATAATGAGTGATGTTGAGCATCTTTTCATGTGTTTGTTAGCCATCTGTTTGTCTTCTTTCTCCATACTGTTATCCATAGTTGTTGCACCAATTTACATTTCTACCAACAGTGTAAAGAGGGTTGCCTTTTTTCCACACCCTCTCCAGCATTTCTTATTTAGAGACATTTTAAGAATAGCCACTCTGGCCAGTGTCAGGTGATACCTCATTGTAGCTTTGATTTTACTTTCTCTAATAGTTAGCAATGTGGAGTATCTTTTCATGAGCTTGTGGGCCATCCAGATGTCTTTTTTGGAGAAATGTCTATTTAGTTAGATCTTCTGCCCATTTTTTGATTGGGTTATTTGTTTTTCTATTATTGAGTTGTATGAGTGAACAGGCTCAGATTTTTAAAGGACCATTCTGGTAATACCATTAGGATAAATTGAATAATAGGGGAAAAGCAGAGAGAGCATTAATAGTCTGTTGTAGTCATCCAGGAAGAAAACAATGGCGGCTTAAGCCAGGATAGTAAAAGTGGACGTGGTAAAAAATGGTCGGATTCTATATATACATATTGAAGGTGGAGCCAACAGAATTTTTTGAATGACTGGATTTGGCTTATGAGAGAGAGAATTCAAGAAATAATCCTTAAGTTTTAGGCTTGAGTGACTGGAAAGATGCAGTTGCTCTCATTGGAGAACAGGAAGGCTGTTGGAAGAACTGGAAATAGTCATTTTAGGGTTGGACAAGTTGAATTTCCGATTCCTACTACTCAACCATTTGGAAATATTAAATAAACAATTTAATCTCGAGTTTAAGAGCTGCAGGCATTCCTTCAGCCAATGCATTTTGTTATGGCAGCCATAGCAAACTAATCCTGCAGACTACCTGTCTATCTTTCTTTATTATTTTTTTTAATTTATTACTGTTTTTTCATCTGTGTCTATCCCTCCTGTTGGAGATACTGGCTCATCTGATGTTTTCAAGCTTACTAGAAAATTCTGTTACTAAATTAGGGGGTCGGTAAATTCTGGATCAAGTTGCCTTCTGCTGTTCAGTGGAGAAGAGGTGGGATGCTGAGGTCCAAAGAACCAGTCTGTGTTTTTCTTACTAATTTTTTCCTACTTTTTAAAGTGTCCATTGGTTATCTGTTTCATTATTTCTACAGTTGTGCTTGGCAGAGAGGAGCAGGAAGAAACCATCTTTTCCAGAATAAAATCCAATCATTTACTTAGCAAAATAATGTGTTTACAGAAAAATAATTTTTAGCATATGTATGTCACAAATGCATGGAACATACTTTACTAAAAACTAATTTACTTAAAATTCAAATCCAACTGGGCATCTTGTATTTTTATTTGTTAAAACTGAAACTCTACCTGGAGCTACAAAAACTAGAGCTCCTGGCTGCTTAATAACACTGTTATTTAAATGTGTTATTTTCTTCAATTTTTAATGTGAAATTTTATTTATTCCAAATGGCAAAAGGAAACTAATTTCCATACAAGCAGATTTTAAAATAATGCTTTCATTTTCCTTTAAATAAAATGAAAGCTGAAAAATAGAAAACTGCTTGTGTCCTTTTAGGTATCCATCAATGAGTTCAGTGTGCGTAACAGGATAAGCAGATGTACATATGGCTTCCAACATAAAACTGAAAATGAATTAAAGAATATGAAGGGTGAAACTTGCCATCACCATGTAGATTACCTTGTAAAGAGATGCTGTATATAATTAGTCAATTAATTTCATGTAATAAAGCAATCTTATTGATTAGAAGATCAGTTGGGGTATACTAATGAATGTCACCTTGTCACTATCGTCCTAAAAAGCTAGATGTGCACATATTTGGGACAAAACAAACTAAACTTATAGTCCAGATTCCAACCTGGAAAGAGATCAAGAGCTATACACTTTTCCCAAAGACAATGGCTCATGACATAATGACTCAACAAAAATGCCTGAAAATATCATCCTTCTCTTTTATAAATGTCAGAGAGCACTTGACAGAAAAAGCATTTTACTTTTGTGAGATGGAGAATTATCATTTAAAAATTCATCCTTTATCTAGAGTTAGAAAGCAATTCACCTTTAAAACAGATTTCCTTTCTTAGGAAAAAAAATCTTGCAATAGCCCCTTTAAATTATGCAAATATAAAGCAAACACTCCATCACTGTTCTTAAATAAGGACTGAAAATTGCCATAGAGTGGTGGAGGTGGACTTGACAATGGCTTAGGGTTTCCATAGTCTCATTGAGTGATGGTATTAATAGATACTAGCCCTCTGAACGATTTCAATTTCACTTTTCACTTTCATGCACTGGAGAAGGAAATGGCAATCCACTCCAGTGTTCTTGCCTGGAGAATCCCAGGGATGGCAGAGCCTAGTGGGCTGCCATCTATGGGGTCACACAGAGTCAGACACAACTGAAGTGATTTAGCAACAGCAGCAGCCCTCTTATTCCCGTGCATATTGATTTGCACCCACAAATTTATGTAGGAACCAAGGATCATTATGGCAGAAGATGGAGTAGAATTTCTACCCTCCACCACCTTGCAGTTCAAAAACAGTAAAACCAATATGATGTCTGAGGTGGCCCCACTGAGAGAGAGAAGAAAGTCTAGGAGAGAGAAGAAAGTCTGGACTAGTGACCCAAACTGGACACTGGAAGCCAAGCTAGTTCTGGTTGGGTGGTGGTTGACATATCAGTGCTTACTGACTTAACTTTATGAGTGTTGGAATTGTACATTAGGGAAAAAAAAAGCTGAGGGGTATGTGTATATGTCCATGAGAGATTCCCACAAGTTTTCTCTTTTGAGGCACATGTCAGTTAAGATTTGAATACCCAGGGGTGATCTTAAGACCAGAAGGAGGAACATAGTATCTTGTATCCCGGGGTTCCAATGGATTGGTAGAGACAACAGCAGTGCCAGTGGTGGGAACCAGGGCTGAGTTTCCGTCGAGATCCTAGGCCTTCAGTGTGGAAGAGCAGTGGCAGTCAGAACATTTCACAGTTCCTTTGCTTACTCTTCAGCAACAAATAAGGATATTCAGAATTAATCCTTTAAACTTAGAACCCCTGGGAACCTAGGGGCTTGCCAGGGGAACAAGCCTCAGGTAAGGGTGTAGAAAGATCAGACTGCTTGAGTGTTTATATGGTTAGGAATTGAGGGTCATTATAATCTCAGGACAAAATAGAAAAGAAAAGTACACTTAGCTGGGAGCCACAGACAGGTGAGGTCTGGACTCTATATGATTACTCTAGATATCTTACTTTTTTGGAGGATAGGCCCCTTTATTCCGTGGGCCTCTCCATTCCATTCTCCCACCTGGCATATTACACATGCTATGTCACTTTACTGATGTCCAACTCTTGCAACCCCATGGACTGTAGCCAGCCAGGATCCTCTGTCCATTGGATTCTCCAGGCAAAAACATTGGAGTGGGTTGCCATGCCCTCCTCCAGGGGATCTTCCCAATCGAGGGATCGAACCCACATCTCTTACATGTCCTGCATTTACCACTATTGCCACCTGGGAAGCTGGGCAGTGCTTATTTCCCTCATGAAGATATCCTATAGTTGGTTTTGCTACACAAAAGGGTAATTTAAATGATAAAAAGAATCTTAGAGGAAGGTTGACATACAAAAAGAAATGCAAATATATTCAGATTCTTTGTATAAAAGGAGAAGATTGAGAAGGGTTAGGTCCAAAATCTATAAAACCGTAATATGGATAGGGTAAGCCTAGACTGGTGAACAAAATCACAGAATAGCAGAATTACAGGACGACATTACGCTCCCTATCTTCATTCCACCCTAAAACTTTAAAGTGGCAATTTTAGAAAACACAGAGTTTCCTCCATTTAGCAAGTAGTACATCCAGCAGAGAGTGGCAATTCTGCATTGTGGTGTTTTGCTTTGTTTTTTAATTCCAGTTGATGATATAACTCTATCCCAAAAGAGATTCCCTTAATTTGCAGGTTCCTTCCAAGCTTAGTAGGAGTTTGGTGATTGATTCGTGGTGACTTCTACACTTGGTCCCCTGTGGCTCAGAGGATAAAGCATCTGCCTGCAGTGCACAGACCCTGATTAGATCCCTGGGTTGGGAAGATCCCCTGGAGAAGGAAATGGCAACCCACTCCAGAATTCTTGCCTGGAGAATCCCATGGATAGAGGAGCCTGGCAGGCTACAGTCCATGGGGTCGCAAAGAGTTGGACATGACTGAGCGACTCCACACACATGAGCAGCAGTAATGGTACCAATTTTCACCATCCTTGACCAAAGCCTTAGGTCAGATTAAGCATGGAATGTCTCAAGTTCTTAGGAATCTGTATTATTTCAAATGTGTTTGTTTCATATATGATCATTTTTAAATGTACTGGGATTACATTCAATTAACCATTAAAGGGGACTAAAAAGATGTTGGAACAACAGATGTACAAGGAAAATGTTGCCTATACAGAGCTACTTTAAAATAATTTTAAAAATACCTTCCTCAGAGATTTTTTTAAAAAAGAAACAAAAAGTAAAGTTTGTTTTTTTTCTCAACATTCCATTGAAGAAATCTCCTAAGGAGTTCCCTGGGATACAAAAATCAGAAGACTAAGTAGGAGAACATGTTATGCAAAGATGGGCATGATAAAGGACAAAAATGGTATGACCTAACAGAAGCAGAAGATGTTAAGAAAAGATGGCAAGAATACACAGAAGAACTATACAAAAAAGATCTTAATGACCCAGATAACCATAATGGTGTGATTACTCACCTACAGCCAGACATCCTACAGTCTGAAATCAAGTGAGCCTTAAATTAAGAAGCATCACTACAAAGAAAGCTAGTAGAGATGGAATTCCAGCTGAGCTATTTCAAGTCCTTAAAGATGATGCTGTAAAAGTGCTGCACTCAATATGCCAGCAAATTTGGAAAACTTAGCAGTGGCCACAGGACTGGAAAAGGTCAGTTTTCATTCCAATCTCAAAGAAAGGCAATGCCAAAGAATGCTCAAACTACTGTACGACTGCACTCATCTCACATGCTAGCAAAGTAATGCTCAAAATTCTCAAAGCAAGGCTTCAAGAATATATGAACCAAGAACTTCCAGATGTTCAAGCTAGATTTAGAAATGGCAGAGGAACCAGAGATCAAATTGCCAACATCTGTTGTATCATCAAAAAGGCAAGAGAGTTCCAGAAAAACATCTACTTTATTGACTATGCCAAAGCCTTTGACTGTGTGAATCACAACAAACTGGAAAATTCTAAACAGATGTCGAATTAGTGATGGACAGGGAGGCCTGGCGTGCTGCAGTGCATGGAGTCACAAAGAGACAAAGAGTTGGACATGACTGAGCAACTGAAATGAAGAGAAAGTGACTCATGATGGTTATGCTAATGTCACACTGAAAAGTTACTCTCTGATAAGTCCACAGGTCTGTATATGAGACTGAAAATAAGTCTCATTTTCATAGGTGAGCAAGGACGCTTCATGCATAGATCCAGTACAGTGCTGGGCAAACAGGGGTCATTCTAGGTTCACGGTCTTTAATCAGCAAGCTTTTTTTTTTTTTCTAGTTAGGACCAGTTGTCATAAAAGTCAGGATTTTGTTTTGATCATGATGCAGTAAGAAACTGTCCTGTTCCTTTCCAAAGTACCCATTTGGTGAGATACACCTGTCTCTTCTCCATCAAATATAAACAGGCTCATTGTGACAAGATTGCTTCCAACACAAAGTGCTTTCTAATGCAAAGCAAAGTACAGGACTACTTTGATGCTCTTTCAATTTGAGTCAAATAGTTTTGAGTGCAGAATGTGTGGGTGAAGCAGTATCCATGAGGCTGACTTGTGTCCAAGATAAGTTTGTTCAGTGTCTGGGTTCCCTGAGCTAGCTACAGCCATGAGGCCTAGCTAGATTCACCCTACTCAAAAGTCAGAAATAATTTTTTTCCTCTTATTCCTCAATAAGTGTCTTTCCCTTGAAATACTTTGCATTCCTTTCTGCATGGCAGCAGGAATAAAGTGGATCTCACCTAAGGAAACTCCAAACTACTAGAACAGAGTAATGCCCAGGCAGTCAGGACAGAACTCTGAGAACTGTATTCCTAGAAAGAGTGGTTAAGGTAAGTCTAATGGAGGGAAGACAGGAAGTCCAGGAGGAAGTCTCGGTACAGGAGGACTGAGGACAAGTTGTGGTAGACTGGATAATTAGTTCCCAAGGACCTACTCTTTTCTTTGCTTAAAAGGACATGAGTTTGTGCAAACTCTGGGAGATAGTGGAGGAAAGAGGAGCATGGCATGCTGCAGCCCATGGGTCACAAAGAGTTGGATACAACTTAGTAACTGAACAATAACAACAAAATAAGCCACCAAGAGTTTGGAGTTGTTCATTACCACAAAAGAGCTGACTAATGCACAAGGTACACCTCGGCTGTGTCCAGAGAGGCAAGGTGGGAGGACAGAGTAGGGGATGTGGGAGATGTTTTGTTTTCTCAAAACCCAGGATCTACTCAGGGAAATTCTATGTCTTTGTATCATGAAAAGGCATAAAATCTTTCATTGCCAAAGAACCTATGTCTTTGGGGGATCTAGTATTCATTCCTTGGGGGTCATTCTCTGTTCCATGGTTCCCTAGATAGGGAAATTCATGCCAGTAGAGCTCTACAAAAATGATTTATTTTTTTCCTCCTCCTCATCCTATCTCCACTGCAATTACAGAAAATCAGAGCCTGAGTTGTTTTAGCAGGAGTTCTCAAGAAAATTATGCTATTACCCAGCATAATATCTCCAGTGATTTATTAAAGTTCATTTAAATATTTACGGCCTCACATCACTTCCTTGCCTTACTTGTCACTAGAACATGCTATATATATATTTTTTTTAATTCTCAGCAATAGAAGCAGGTGAGCAGATGTTCTCAAGCTGTTACCAACAACCAGTGGCCAATCAGTGTACTACAAGTCAGCTAAATTTCACCACACGCAAAAATAGCTTCACACATGAGCAAAGACCCTTTTCCTTTCTATTAAATATCTCCTCTCCTCTCCATTTCTCATTCAGGTGCTTCCATATATGAGGCTATCACAAACTAACTACCAATTGTATGCCAGGCAATTTATGTGTGTGATCTCTAATCTTTACAACAACCCTTCAAGGTAAGCAGTTGTTATTACCAATTTATAGACAGCAATGCACTGTATAAGCTTCCCACCACTGCTGTAACAAATCACCACAAATTGAACAGCTTAAAACAACACTCATTATTATCTCACAGTTCTGAGGTATGGCATGGCTGAACTGAACTCCATTTAGGGTCTCACAAGTTGAAATCAGTGCATGGGCAGGACTGGGCTCTTCTCTGGAGGATCTATGGGGGAATAAACCTTCAAGCTCCTTTGGGTTGTTATAAGGATTCAGTTCCTTGAGGCTATAGGTCTGAAAGTCTCATTTCCTTGCTGGCTGTTAGTCAGGAACCTCTCTTAGTTCCTTAAGGTTCTTTCATTCCCCATCACACTGCACCTCCATCTTCAAACCAGCAAAGTCGAATCCAGTCCCTCTCATGCTTTGAATCTCTCAGACTTCCTATTTTGCGAAGGCTCTCCTGCCTCCCTCTTCTCTGCATCTGCCTGAGTTCAGCTAGAAAGGTTTCTGCTTTTAAGGGTTCCTGTGATTAGATTGGACCCACCTGCACAGCCAGGACAGTTCCCTATCTCAAAGTCCATAACCTTAATCACATTTACAAAGTCAAGTTTACCATGTAAGGTAACAGATTCACAGGTTAGGATGTGGGCACCTTGGGGGTAAGGGCATTATTCTGCAACCAGATTACCCCAGATCACATATTTAGCAAGTGACAGAGGTCAACGTGAACCAGGTCTATTTGGCATTAAACCCAACCTCTTCCCATGAGGCCACCCTACCTTTCTAATACGTCTAATACGCTAGCTGCTGCTGCTGCTAAGTCGCTTCAGTCATGTCTGATTCTGTGCGATCCCATAGATGGCAGCCCATGCGGCTCCCCTGTCTCTGGGATTCTCCAGGCAAGAACACTGGAGTGGGTTGCCATTTCCTTCTACAATGCATGAAAGTGAAATGTGAAAGGGAAGTCACTCAGTCGTGTCCGACTCTTAGCTACCTCATGGACTGCAGCCTTCCAGGCTCCTCCGTCCATGGGATTTTCCAGGCAAGAGTACTGGAGTGGGTTGCTATTGCCTTCTCTGCTAATATGTTAGAGCATATAATAAATGAAAAAAAAGGAGGGGGAAAATGTCTTAAGCAAAGCAGAAATCTATTTAGTAAATAAAGTCTGCTTTCAATTTTCAAAATGATTTATACTTTTGGAATAAAGAACTCAAAATAATCAAAGCTTCAAATAAATCAATGTTGTTTCACTCAATATTCTAAAGGGGCAGTAAGAATGTGTATTAAATATACATATACTTTTCACAATAAATAGAGATGAAAATTGCCAAAATCGTTTTGCTAATTCATCTAAGACTGAGTATTCTTTTTCCTGGAAGAATTGAAAGTTCATAAAACACAAAGTACTCTCTGAGACCCACTGTCATTAAAAGGCAGCACAGGGTTTCAACCCACGAGGCACACGTTGTCCTCAGTTGTCAGGGGTAACCCAGGCCTACAATACTTCCCAGAAAGGGGCATAATGACTTCCTAGCCAGAGCAGAGTTTGATTTCCTCTTACCATATGCTTGAACGTAGTACCCACACTTATCTAGATCCAGGTATCAGCAGTCTTGTCAGAGTTAAAAGGTATAATGTAGAGCAGAAAGATGATAACTCATTTTTGGAGTTGAATCTGCCTGTCACTAAAGCCTCAGCACAGACAACAGGGACCTAAAGTAGATGCTTCAGAAACACTTGATTATAATCTCACCAGTGAATTCCCATCTCCAAGCATGATTTTTCTGCTTATTTATTCAACATTTATATTAGGTATTTTGATCTGGCCATCACTGAGCAAAGCATTGAAGATACAAGCAATGTTTCCAATGGCCTTTGTTCCTGCAGAATTATAACCCATATAAAAAGACAAGAATGACTTGCCCAAAAAGGGATTAGTAGATATCTTTTGAATAAATAATAAAGGTTAGGATCATATTGAAAATGTGTGAAAAGATGCTTGACATTATTAGTCTTAGAGAAATGCAAATCAAAACCACAGTGGATACTACCTAACACCCACAAAGATGGCTATAATCTCAAAAAATGGAAAATAACAAGTGTAAGCAAGAAAATAGAGAAAGAGTAATCTCCAGAAAAACATCTATTTCTGCTTTATTGACTATGGCAAAGCCTTTGACTGTGTGGATCACAAGATACTGTGGAAAATTCTGAAAGAGATGGGAATACCAGACCACCTGACCTACCTCTTAAGAAACCTATATGCAGGTCAGGAAGCAACAGTTAGAACTGGACATGGAACAACAGACTGGTTCCAAATAGGAAAAGGAGTATATCAAGGCTGTATATTGTCACTCTGCTTATTTAACTTATATGCAGAGTACATCATGAGAAACGCTGGGCTGGAAGAAGCACAAGCTGGAATCAAGATTGCCGGGAGAAATATCAATAACCTCAGATATGCAGATGATACCACCCTTATGGCAGAAAGTGAAGAGGAACTAAAAAGCCTCTTGATGAAAGTGAAAGAGAGTGAAAAAATTGGCTTAAAGCTCAACATTCAGAAAACAAAGATCATGGCATCTGGTCCCATCACTTCATGGGAAATAGATGGGGAA
>SJYC01002410.1:0-15362 GCA_006408675.1 Madoqua kirkii
TGTAAGTACTTTTTAATTAATAGAGAGGGCTCTAATTGAGAAAGTGTAAAGCATTCTAAATCTCTCAGATAAAAATACACGTCATCTATTTCATGCCTCTAGGAAAAATAAAATCAATACATGAATTAATGGGAGAAATTAAAAGGCTGCAGAAATAGTTTTTGAATTTAACAAGTTTCAATGAGAAAGTAGTTGGTAAATGATGATACTGAGAGCAACAGAACGCTTGCCTTTAAAACATTCTTCACAAAAATTCAGAAAGAAAAATCAATCAGTCTATTGCCTAGTAAGAACACTAGCAGATTAGCAAAGTTAATAGACCTGGGGTACACCCAGGCACTGTTACTCACCAAAAAGTCAAGTCATCTAAGGAAATGTGATTTTTTTTTTTTTTTTTTAATTTTTAACAGGGTAGCAGTTCAGTTACCGAGCTGACTAAGTTTAGTCTGCGGCTGGGTAGCACACAAAATCCTAGACAGTCACCACTGAACAAGCCCACAGAGAAGGAGTCCGTGAACCACCTCATATTATTTTAGAGATGGAGGAATGAGACCCAAAGGAAGGAAAATGGCATACTTGAGGTCCTTGAGCTAGTTACAGCATTGGGACACCAGCCCGGAACTCCAGACTCACAGTTCGCTCTTTTTCAACTGCTATTTGGAGATTTATGTCCATCTAACACCAAAGCATGAAGAGAACACGTGCCTTCAATTATTCTGTTATGGAAAAGAAGATGACTTCACTACTGCTGCCCTCCACAGGCTCCTGCCGTGTACTTCAGGGAAGCCTTCTTTTGTGATACAATGCCTCAGGGCTGAGCCCCGCCTCCAAACAATGCTCCCAGACACACATTCATTCAACACATACTATGACCAACTACTCCCCATAATGGTCTGCTTTTGTAGGGCCTCTCAACCCGCAAGTCCAAGGGCAAAACAAAGGCACAAATGGAAAACCACTTGCAAAGTTAACAGCCCAAGATTAGAAGCAGGAAAAAATTCAGGGAATTGAGGAAGTGGTTCAGAACTAAGCCTTGGAATGGGGTGGTGGTGGTGTGCGTGGTCTGAAACGGTGCTCATAGACAGTGGTTAGTGTATGCCTTAGTGCATATAGTGGAGCTTAGAGAAGGCAAGAGGGCTAGATATCATGTCTCCCTCATGAGCTGCGTGGATTTGTGCATTGCACAAGTGTGTGGATCTAAGGGCAACTTTGGAAAATGAGAAATTCACAGTAGCTAATTTATCTTCTTGTTCTAATTTCAGTATTGTTAGACATGAGACACTTCTTAAAATTGTATTTGTGTTTATTTCATTTCAATAATGGGAAAAACAAGTCATACTAATCATATGTTGGTTTTAAATGTCCTGGTCAGTGAGCTCTGGCTACCAAAGCTTGGCTTCTACATATTACTTAACTTTGTCTCTCTATGCAAGATAAAGAGGCTGAGCTAACAATTAGATGCCCACTCCTCTGTGCAGGTCTCAGACATAATACACCAATGAGAAATCAGACCCCTGTCTCTTAACTATCTCAGGTGATGTGGACCAGCATGAAGTAGGAGTGTGGCCCTGTCAGAGATCTGAATCATAACTGTCAAGTGATAAGTAGTTTCCCTCAAGAAGGAGGATTTTAAGCAGACTATTCCCTCTACACTCTCGCCACTGGGTAGTAGCATGAAACTGAAGCTTTCGAAAGTAGAGTCTGACGGGACTTTACCTTCAATGAGACAGTGCTTCCAGCAGCTAGACTGGGACTCAGGGTGTCCTGCAAAGCCAAACTTGCTCCTCTTCTCTTAATTCCTGTAAGATTTTGGATCCTTTGGGAAATAAATCAGGACCTTCACCTAAACTTATTTTGAACAAAAGTAGTTACTTGATCTTTTCCCAAACTGCACAGCTCTCCTAAAAATGTTGCCATCTTGTCTGATTCTTCCTACAATACTCTGGTGCTATTATCACACCCATTTTTCAGATAAGTAAGCTGAGTCTTTATTAATAGTAAGAAGGTTTCCCAAGGCTGCATAGCTATTAGGAATCCCAGTAGAGATTTTAACCCAGCTCTACTCCAGAATCTGTGATGTTAATCAATTGATGCAGTTTTAGTCAATCTTTGCTTTTTTCAGAGATATAGAAAAGAAGTTTGAATTACATTACAGGATCTGAAATCCTGTTTGTTTTTTTTTTTAATTTTAATGAGAAAAGAGAGGGTTACAACACGATTTGCCTCATGAAGGCTACACTTGAAAAGAAAATTGATCGAAATATCAGATTACACCCCACCACCACCTCTTTGCCAAAAAAGGTTATCGTACAACCGTGTCTTCAAGAAAATTGAATCTTGGAATATTAGAGGAGGAAGGCCCTCCAGGATCACTTAGTCCATCTTCAATTTACAAACAGAGAAACAAGCCCAGAGAAGGGGGAATCATCCTGCCTTGTTAATAAACCCCCACGCCCAGCACAGTGATCTTTCTATGCACATTCTCCGGGTACATGCCACAAGGCAAGCCACCACTATATTCGAATTGCAGGCTTAAACAACAATTCCTGGAATAGTGTGTCCAAGGAATCTGAAAGCTCTTCCATATGTTGAGCTGAAATTCTGCTTCCCTCTAACTCCCTCCTCATCATTCCGGGTTTGATTCTCTGGAGACATATTCAGACATTCTTCAGACATTCCATTTTAAAGCCAGGAAAATATCTGAGTTTAGGATATAAATTTAGTTGTCTTAAGCCTCCCATGTGCTCATTTCATCATAACTTCTGCAACTTGAATTTATGCTACATAATGACAGTTTATGCTGTCTGCTTGTCTATGGCTCAGCTGATGCTTTCTTGGTCTCCAGTGACTAGCATAAGGCAATCTGACCCGGTTGGCCTATGAGCAAGGCACATCAGAAAATCAGTTCCTTCCAGCAGGTACAATATACAAGTGGAGCCCCCGAGGAACATTTTTCAAAGCTGCAAAGTGAACAAAGCTCTAGGTCTGCAAAATGCAGGAGTTATTGGGAAAGAGAGGGATGCTTTCAGGGACTGGTTCTGTTTTGTACAAGCTCATTTTCCACTGCCTTCTGCACTTGATCTGTGTAGAAAAAGCCTCTTAAGGTAGCTTATCAAACTGAGGTTTCTGCCTCAAGGCACATACACATTTGGGATTCTGAGGCCTGCCATTGTACTCTAAGTGTTCCTTTTTGGCATTCAAGCCAACTTCACACGTCCCAAAAGAACACTCCATTCTTTCTACCTCCACTTATTTCTAAACTTCTAGAAGACTGGCTTCTGCCCCCTACCCTTTTCCCAAGACTGGTCTTCGAAGTCTACCAATGAACTCCTGAATACAAAATTCAAAGTTATTTTCCTATTTCTCAACAGCCCATTCGCTTATGCAGGTCTGTCACTGCTAACAGTGGTCTCTTTCTTGAATCTCTTTTTTTAACTTCTGGACCAGCCCATACTTTTGGTTTTCATCTCCCAGGGACCCTTCCCTGTATTTTCCTTGTTTCCTCTTTCCGTCTAAGGGCAAATGTGGCTGGACTCTAACATTCTCTCAGCACGCTCAATTTCTCCATGGCTTCCCAAATTCCTTCCATGTGGAGAAATGTATAGAATTCCTAATCTCCAGGTCGGATCTCTTTTTTGGACTCCGAACCCAATACCTATTAGAGATTTCTACCTGAATATCACACTGACATATCAACATGTCAAAATCCATACTCAGCTTTACCTCTGAAATCAGACAGTCCCACCATGTTACTGATCTCAGTTCAGGATATTAATATCATTTGGTCACTCAGGAATAAAACCCCAATCACCTAACTCTACTTATTTCATCTCTTACTTTGCAACTGTTCTCAAGTAGAATTGGTTCTGCCTGCTCAGTGTTTCTCACATCTGTCTCTTCCATTGTATCATTACCACCACCTTAGTTTTTAAGATTCAGATTATATTCCAAAAACCTAATTAATCTTTCAGTTTCAATCTCCCATTCATGACTTTTAGAATAATTGTCTTGAATTACCACTTTGATCTTCTCATTCCTTTGCTCAAATGTTTTCAACTCCTCATTGCCAAGACAAGTATCCATAAAGTTTTTCTGTAAAGAGCCAGAGAGCAAATATTTTTGGCTCTGTGGGCCATATGGCCTCTGTTGCTACCACTCAACTATGTTGTTGTAACATGAAAGCAGCCATAGGCAATTTGTAAACAAAGGAAAGAAGGAAGTACCATAGCCAGCACTAAATTCCCCAATGATTACATGAATCCTATGAAAAGTAACAGGCACAGTGGAGATGTTTTGGCTTCTTTTCTGTGTTGTGCAATCATTTTCTTCTATCTGCTCATTTTTCCAATGTGCTTTCTTTTATATATGAATCTATTTTTCCTTATTCTAGGAGAACCACAAATGTATAGAAACTATGCAAAGATGATTGTGAATTACAAAAATAAAAGGCAAATTTTATATAATTTCATCATTTTACCTGTAAACAACAGCAGATTTACCTCTACAGGCCTGCCAAAGGCTAACCAAACTCAGTGTGGTATTACAAGTATTACTCACTGAATAGAAGATCCATTCATGATATACTAATTCAAAAAGGTTTCCAGCTCCATATAATCTATATATTTGGAAAGCAAATCCACATGTGGCACACACTAGAAGTCCTCAAGAGGTCAAGTTCACAAAGTGACTCATCACTGGGTTCTCTGGGTGTTTAACTCTTTATCAAAATAGAAAGAACTGCCATAGCTCTTAGTATCTCATTTTCAAGGGAAAGGTAAATATCAATATCAAGTATTTGTTTGATTCTAATAATCACTTGCACCCCAAAGAAAGACATATCCCTTGGGACAATCCTGTAGAACACAAAACAGATTTTGATTTTAAGCATTCCAGTGACTGTTTTTAGGTCTGCATAACAAATACCAGAGTGGACTCAATTCTCTTAACTAATTTAAATGGCACAACAAAGAAAATATGGTATCCGTTAAACTGATTCAAATTACGTAAAATCCAGGAGAACATCAACAAGACTTTCTTTCTCAGGATAAACAAAAAACAGAAAAAAAAAAGGCGGGGAAAGAACTTATATATGAGGCCTAGAGCCAAAACCATTACAAACAAACTTTGGGAGAGAATGCAGGACTGTCTGGCAACAAAACAGCATTGCTACCTGGAGGGTTCTCTGATCCAATTTTTTCCAATTAATGTTCCATGTGTATCCTTTAGGGATGAAGAATAGAATGGTTGGCCTAGAAATTAGGGTAGGAAATCCATGAGACCTTTATCAAGTATCCACACATTAAAATAAGCTGTTTCACAGACTATTTGGCCAAAGGTGCTTCCCTGTGCTTCCCTGGTGGCTCAGTGGGTAAAGAGTCTGCCTGCAGTATGGGAGAGCTGTGTTCGATCCCTGGCTTGGGAAGATCCCGTGGAGAAGGAAACGGCCACCACTCCAGTATTCTTGCCTGGAGAATCCATGGACAGAAGAACCTGGTGAGCTACAGTCCATGGGATCACAAAAGTCAGACATGACTGAGCGACTAACATTTTTACTTTCTTTCACCCTAAAGTCTGCTGCTATATATTAAAAACTCTAAAGGATATGACCTAGCAACATTACTCGTAGCAGTGACATTCTGTTGAGCTGCCACCAGCTTAGGCTTCCATCCAAGTCCTAAGTTTGACACCATACTGCAGTGATTAGAAAACTGTGTGTATAGTACTCTGCTTTCACAGGCAAATGTTGTTATGTTTTGAGCAGGCCTTAGCCATCATTGAATGAAACTGATTTACAGACCCAATAGTATCAGTTTCACTTCAACCAAGGCAGCAGAAGATGCTAAGACAGACATGTTTTTTCCTGCATTAAGGTGATTTCTCAATTGGATGTTTTTATTTCTATCTCTGGAGAATTTATCTATATTAGATGCTGTGACACTCCCTATTTTCTAATGGTAAATAGACCTGTGGGAAAAATAATCAAAAGATGAAAGTTTTCAAAGTATTTATTTCACTCCCATTGAGAAATGAATGAGGGGGCCTTCCCTGGTGGCTCAGTGGTAAAGAATCCACCTGTCGATGCAGGGCACATGGGTTCGATCCCTGGTCCAGGAAGATCCCCCTTGCCATGGGGCAACTAAGCCCATGTACCACAACTACTGAAACCTGAGGGCTCTAGAGCCTGTGCTCTGCAACAAGAGAATCCACAGCAATGAGAAGCTCAACAGATTGTAATTAGAGAGTAGCCCCCACCTGCCACAACAACAGAAAAGCCCTCCCAGCAATGAAGAGCCAGCACAGCCAACAACAGACAGCTAAATAAATAAATAAAATGTAAAAAGAAAAAAGAAATGCACGAGCAAAAGCTGTTCTTCATTTCCCAGGAACAGGATAAGACTCACTGTCACGTTGAAACCCTGAGACTTGGGATCTCCCCTGCAGGTGAAAGTTCAGAAACTCTGTACAGAGGCGGTAAAGCAGAAATTCCCAGGAACAGTTAAAAGAGCTCTTGCCCAATCCCATTTCAGCTTCCTTCAGGAGAAGGCACTGTGGTCATCCTCAAAGACCTACAACTAAGGAAGGATAAAGCTTGGGAGGAGGTATGGGGGCCCTACCTGGGGTAAAGTGAAGGGCTCTATCATGCTCTCACCCCCTCCCAGCGGAGAGGAGCACAGTGCTGAGTGATTAGAGGGAACATTTCCAGGGCAGACTAAAGCAAAAATTAATCAGTATTAACACTTCAAAGGCAAATGTGAAGGGTCCTTTTCCCTCTCTCATTTCTGAGTTCTGTCTGGGGGGCATCTTCTGAGAGGTACATCTGACCTTGGAGAGCTAAGAAAGAACAAGGCAGAGCCCAGATGGCATATGGTAGGGGACTGGATCCCCAAACTGGTTATGGGCTTGAAAGAAGATGGAGAGGGAAAAGAGACACAAGTCTTCCCCTGAGGTTGCCCATCTCAGTTCACTGGAGAAGAAAAGAAAATGGGGTTTGGGGGACAAAGGAAAACATGGCTCAGGAATGAAAATATGCTGAGCTAGAACATTCTCTGCATGTGCTCAGTTCCCCAGCAGCCTTACATCTGTAAGTGCCAAATGGGTAGCCCAATCAACAGAAAGAGGGACCACTCCCTCCCCAATAGTCCACATATGCACTCTAGAAACCTTCACCCTCAACTCTTCTCTTATGGCCTGAAGAATCAGTTCATCAACCTGGGCTCAAACCAGGACAAGAATCAGTGCCCAGGAAGAACAGTGCACCCTTATTTTGCTGTGACAGTTTAATTCCAACATTAATTCAGTATCCCTCTAAACATAGCAATTATAGATTTTTAAAAAGGCACAGGATGGCATTTTCCAAAAGAACACTTCTGACTTGCAAAATTGCTTTACTGTTACTATTACCTACAACCCCTGGAATTTGCACCTAGATTTTTTTGTAGAAAGTTTATATTGTGCCTAATATCTCTAAAAGCAAAAGGTTATTCTGAGATTACAGAGGCAATTGTTCAGGATTGTTCACCAGCTCAATCTGAGGCCTTGAACAAGTTGCTGAATTTATCTTTTAACTTCACATTTTTAAGAGACACAACATAAATGGAAGAGATACTCTCACAAAATGTTGAGGTGGATACATACTAGGATTCAAGTCTGTTATAGCACTCCCCATAATCTTTTATCTATTTTTATTGCCTGGTGCCTTCCTGAGAACAATCATAGATACAAGGCTATTGTAAATCATGTTTTCAGTTGCTGTTAAGTACTTTCTATTTTAAAGGAGGAAAGGCAACTCCCTCTTTAACAAAAACATTTTTCTCTAAGGAATTGGCAAATTCTTGATGTTCCACATGTCCTACTGGGGTCCACTTGATGCACGAAGTTCTAGATAAGCCAGAAAGAAGGGAGGTTTGAAATCTCATTGCCTTCCTTTTATTCCAACAGCCGCTGATGTCTTACCACTTTCTTCAAAACCATGATTAACATTTCTATACTTGTCAGTTACATGTTAGTACCATGAAAGATGCTTCTTATTAATCTTTAAAGGGAATACAAGCACACAAATGGGAAGAAGGCAGAAACAGATTATGTGCTGGTTCTCCACCTAGATTCTTAGCCACCTTGCCTGCTCAAGATGCCATGACTCTCAGGGTCCAGCTTGGTGACAGGGCTTGCATGGCTCCTCTACTTTGAACACACACTGAGATCCACTAGTTGACTGGAGAGAGGGTATCAAGGTAGCCAAAGGTCCCAAGAAGCCACACGTTAGTTGTCTGCTGCCTGCATTCTGACCTTTCCCTCCCAGAAACCCAATGCAATTTTATGCTCCTGTGGAAGTGCTCATCTTCTGATGATGCCTCAATTGGTAACTGATGCAATTAGCCACTAGTTCCCCACCTTTTTTTTTTTTTTTTCTGGTACCAAGAATGAGAATGCTCTATTTCCCATCTTCAGACACAGGGCAGTTGGGGAAGGTTTCAATTAGTCTGTGGTTTGGTTATTGTTCATGAATGATTGGTGGGCAAGTTTCTTCCTGTAGCAGAGTCCTGGAACGTCCTTGGACCACACAAGGCTACCAGTGGAGTCCAGAAGATTCTCACTGCACTTCAGCTTCCTTAACCGGCCTACTTCTCCTATCCCATTTAAAACAAAGCAAAGGGACAGAAAGATTTGAGAGGAAATTCAAGCTTTCAACCACATCCAAAACTTCTGTCTCACAAATGGAGATGCAGAGGCCAAAAGATTAATGATGTCACGTGGAAACATTAGACCAATACTAGAGATAGGTGTGCTCAGGCTGTGACTGTAGTGCAGGTACAGCTTCTAAGGAGGAAGTATCTGCTGCCTTACTCCTCACTGATGAATGGTTTCCCTGCATCTAGAATCAGTGTCTTCACTGACCTATTAATGCAATTTCCAGTGGGATCCAAATGCAGTGGAGAAAGACAAAAGCCAGGGCTATAAGTGGATTCCTCTGAAGCAAAGTGAAGATCTAGTCACTTTGCTGGTTGCCAGTTGGCAAGGATTTCCACAAGAACAAATAGATGCCTCTATAGAAAGGCCATGAATGCTGAGACCTAAGAATGCATGTAGCTAGCAGTATGGTACAGTATGGAGCTTGGGCTTCACACTCAGGCTGACCTGGGTTCCAGTCTCCATTCTACCACTTACTAGACAGCCTTAAAGCTGAGATGGAACTGGCTATCCTTTCTTTCATTCCATTGGGTACCAGGGTAAAAGAGTCAGATCTGACTGGTCAAACATTACTTTCTTCCTTTCCCATCCCACCTGCATCCCACCAAATGCCCTACCAATAGCTCAAAGAAAATAATTATCCCAGACAGTCAACAGTACAAAGTAGCTTTAGATGGCTACTTAACCTCTCTGAACCTTGGTTTCCTGTTTATAAAATGAGAATAATCTCCACCTGGCAGGCCTGATATGAAGCTAAAACAAGAGGGTATCTCGAGGGTCTTATGTCAAGGAGGTACCCTCTGTAGTCAGATCTTATACTTACTTACATTTCCGGCAGAGCAAAGTGGATTTCCTGGACTCACATTTCTGGCAGAGCAAAGTTTTCTACCTCAAACACATGCCACCACCCTGACAAGAAGTGCTCTTTCGGAATGTAGTAAACAAAGGGAACCCAGTGGGAAGCAGTTAGTAGTAGGCAAAAAGGCAGTGGTAAATACAGCTTTTTACAAGGGGAGCCACAGGACAAAAAGGCCCACCCACTGAGGTTGAAGCTAGTACAAATCAACATATGGTAGGGGAGATAAGACACAAGGATAAGAAACATCTTGCTTACGACTTTGGGGATTTCTGAAGCATCCATCAAAAGCCCAGATTATCTCCTGGGAACCAGAATGTAATTAATGGGAAGATACAGTTTATCCAATTGCATGGTGACTGGACTATGTGAGACCAGGTTGCAACAGTTGGGTGAGGCAAGCTTGGAGTCAGGCCAAAGGGTCGACTGAGTCCAGAGGTCTGCAGCATTACCCAAACCCAGCAGTTCTGGTCATAGAAAAAAAAACAATTCTCATTTTGCCCTAGTATCATCAGGATGTGACAGCTAATGATACTGACATGGAGGCCAGCAGGTTTTCTCTACTCAGTCCATGCAAACCAAGACATGTCCTGCTAGAAGCTTTACTTCCTCTTCTATAGTTTCCTAAAAGGCAGAGGATGGGGTTATATTTCTGTTTAAATTACACTGCTGCATTGTGAGCTATACTGGTAGAGTCTCTTCAGCAAGAATGAGTCAAAGGCAGTCTAATTCTGTTTACTCCATGTTAGTCTCCTGGCCTCTTGCATTTCTTTATCTAATCATTTGCCCAGTGGTAACTATTTGTGATTTGTCCTAAAATACTTTCCCTTCCATGTACTTGCTATGCAGCTCTAAAATTCTGGGAGTTTGATTTGTTGATGTTCAATAGAGGAATGGGCCCCTGTCAATCACCAAGGTGACTAAGCAAACCCCATTTCTTGGTTCTTCTTAGGTAGAACCTCACAAGATGCCAAAGCATTCTGAACTAAATATCTTTGATTTATTAAATGTGAGCATCATTTTGGAGTAAGGTAGAAAAGAGTTAACACCCAGATACCAATGGTGCTCAAGATGTCATGACATCCACAGAGCTTCTGCAGAGGCTGGAAAACCAGGTACTTGTTTGCTTTTAAACTTCCTCTAGACCCCATGAGTTAAGGCTGAAGACTCCATCAGTCTCTTGTGGATGGGGTTAATTGAGTCAGTTCCTGCAGCTTGATTCCCTCTGCATTCATAGACCACATCCAAGTCCTGAACTGGTAAGGCCAGGAATCAGACTTGGCTCTCTAGTGACTCCACTAAGGAATGCTACCCTATGAGGTTGACTTTCTCTTGAACTTTATTCTTAGGTGCCAGAGGAGGGATTTAGTGGGGGACCCTAGGGAAATAAATGGGGAAACAGTGTCAGACTTTATTTTGGGGGGCTCCAAAATCACTGCAGATGGTGACTGCAGCCATGAAATTAAAAGACACTTACTCCTTGGAAGGAAAGTTATGACCAAACTAGATAGCATATTCAAAAGCAGAGACATTACTTTGCCAACAAAGGTCTGTCTAGTCAAGGCTATGGTTTTTCCAGAAGTCATGTATGGATGTGAGAGTTGGACTGTGAAGACAGCTGAGCACTGAAGAATTGATGCTTTTGAACTGTGGTGTTGGAGAAGATTCCTGAGAGTCCCTTGGACTGCAAGGAGATCCAACCAGTCCATTCTAAAGGAGATCAGTCCTGGGTGTTGTTTGGAAGGAATGATGCTAAAGCTAAAACTCCAGTACTTTGGCCACCTCATGTGAAGTGTTGACTCATTGGAAAAGACGCTGATGCTGGGAGGGATTGGGGGTAGGAGGAGAAGGGGATGACAGAGGTTGAGATGGCTGGATGGCTTCACCGACTTGATGGACATGAGTTTGAGTGAACTCTGGGAGTTGGTGATGGACAAGGAGGCCTGGCGTGCTGCAGTTCATGGGGTCGAAAACAGACACAACTGAGCGAACGAACTGAACTGAACTGGGATTCCACCAAAGGAAACACAGATTTCTATAATACTGAATACCAATACTAGAAGGGATCTTAGGTACTAGACATCCTATTTCATAGATACAGACTTTGCAGCCAGTACGCAAATTCCCTTTCCTGGCTTTCCAGTGTGTTTTTTCACCTCATCATATTGCCTTCTGTGTCCAGGTAGGTCTGAGTGCCCTAACCCTGAACATTTTTGAGACAGAGCAAAGGAAGAAGGAACGGTAAGGGCCTTCAAGCCCTACAACTTTTTTCAACCTCTGAAACAGGGCTGGTTGAAGCAGTCCATTTTGGATAACAGTCTCCTTTGGGTAAATGTTTGCTCCTCCATATTGCTTCCTTAGTCCTTCAACCCCTTCCTGTTGAGAAGGGGTGGCTTACTTCATGTCAGAGAGGAAAGAGAGCAATGATACCTCAGATTCCCCTGAGATCTCTGGACTCTTTTTTTTTTTTTTTTTTTTTTTTGTTCATTTTAGGGGAATGGCTGCACTGGTGTGGTCTCTGAACTGATGACCACTAAGAGGTCCTAATCTGGTGTTAACTGGTTAATACCTAATCTAGGTGTTAACTGGTCCTATCTGTTGGCTTTATATACTGCTCACCCCTGGACCCCATTGGTCACAGTCTTAAAGTTCCTACCTATGATCACCTCTCTGACCTGATCCCTGGCTTGTGTTGACCTCATGTGTGGGACACCTGGAAATGTGGGTCTGCCACACACCTTGTTCAGGCCATGGAGAGCCTATTTCATGTATCTAGCCAACTTCCTCCATCACCACTGAGCTATTATATCACTTTCCCAGTACCCCAAGTGTCTAAACAGGGACTGAAGAAAATGTTTATCTGCTCTATATTTCTGTGTGTAGTAGCTTCCCAATTCCAGGCCCTGACCCTAGAGAGGGTGGTTAGGACTCATGTGTCTCATGGTAACTTCCTCTACATCAGCCTTCTTGCTCTTCCCAGAATCTGCTTAGACAGATGAGTGGGTTTCTTCCTCTTTCTTTTCTTTTGCGGTGGAGACTTTCCTTATGTCATAGCCAATTCCTTTTTCTGAGGTACTAAGGTAAATAACTGGGCTTCCCTTGTGGCTCAGCTGGTAAGGAATCCACCTGCAATGCAGGAGACCTGGGTTCGATCCCTAAGTTGGGAAGATCCCCTGAAGAAGGGAAAGGCTACCCACTCCAAAATTCTGGTCTGGAGAATTTCATGGACTGTACAGTTCATGGGAACACAAAGAGTCAGACATGAATGAGCAACTTTCACTCAAAGTCAATAACTAAGCCTTAATGATGGAAGAATAACTTAGAAACATTATAGAAGAAACACCGTGATCTGTGTTGGCCAGGAATGGTTTTTGATTCAGAAGCCCTGAGATGACTAGGAACTACAGCTTAGCAAGGAAGGAAGTATGTTGTCTTCAGTTACATTGGCAAAATATTGTGTCTATCACACAGATAAAAGCAAAGATGCTCTGGTTAAAACAGGAGAATGGGCTCAGGTGATGGCCTGTCAATACCCTTCTCTTACTGCTGACCTAAAATTATGTCCAACATTCACTATGATTCGATGGAGTCCAGGTGGAGAAGGACTACACCTGGGTAACCTGGGAAGCCACTCTTCTGCACCTGGACATGTTTCCTCAGCTGCAAAATGAGGAGCGTGAACACACACACACACACACACACACCTGTAAAAAACCTGCTTAGCACTAAGGCTCTGCAAAGCTGTTTCTTTTCTTATGATTCAGGAGACACGGAGGATCTTCATTGTCTCTTGATCATCAATGGGATGACCTCAATAGGAATGTTCCTCAATAGGAACAGCAATCCTCAATCCTGGAGCTACACCAAAATGTGGATTTGTAGGACTCTCCAATTGACTGAATGTCAGATAAATCAGCATTTTCAGCAATAATGTTCTATTTACTTTATTCCAGAACTTTATTTCAAAAAAACAAATTGACAAGACTTGTATTTGCAAATTAATTGCTACATTCACGAAGTTCATTTTCATTTTCTTATCCCGGATATTTTTTTAAGATTTGCATATCTGGTATAGCTACAATAACATAATTAATCTATAATGAACTCTTCTTCTGAGGATGTTACTTGCAAAACCCCTCTGCAGAAGAAAAACAATACTTAAAACTATCTTTGATTTGAATGTTCAACAAGTAAAACCTTTCCACAATGAACATCTTATCTTTCATTTTGCTAAGGCAAGATGGAGCTCTAAACTTGACTCGAATGTGCCTATGGGCTCTTGCCGGGAATAAAATAAAGACACTTGCAGGAAAATAACAACCAAGAGAACCTTTTTCCCTGTAACAGAAGTCACGCTTCATTCCAGCCTATAAAGGTCAGGTTTTGTTGGAAACAGTGTGCTCTTATCTACAGTGAGATAGCAGCTCCCCCATGAGGCCTCAGCCAGAATGAGAGAAACAAACAACAGAGAAGCAGAGTTTTGGGTCTCAGCTATCACCACTCTGAGTGTGTCTCTTGAAGCTAGGGGTAGCGGGGAAAACGAGGACGGGGAGGGGGGGGGGGCAGAAGGGTGAGGGGATGATCTAATGCTTCTTTGGAAATAGCCCTTTCTCTGTTTTATTTCCCTACATGCAAATTCTCTAGTGGAAAAGAAAACTGGCTTCTGGTGAAATATATCACCTACAGTCTTGAACATTTTAAAAACTTTGGTGATCCATTGAGTTCAGCAATGATTTCTAAAGAGAGTTAGAGAGGGAGAGATAAAGGGAGGGGGAGGGATGGGGAGAGGAGAGAAGAGAGGACAAGAGAGAGAAGAGGAAGAAGAGGGAGGAGAGAGATTCAGAGCCAGGGGCAAAAGAGGAAAGTGAGGGGGCTGCGAAAAAGTAGGAGGCAGGAGGCAGAGAGAAGGCTGAGGGAGGAGAGAGGAGAACAAGATAAAGAAAGAGGTATGCAAGAAGGCAAGAGTACGAGGGGGGAGGGCAGGGAGAACCAGAGGCTGAACCTCACAGGGTCAGCACCTCAGTAGTGCTCATGCGGGCACTTCATTTTCCCCAAGTCAATCATCCTCTTGAGAATCTGATTCCAGCTGTGTCCAAAAAATCCCTCTCTGCTCTGTGACTGGCCTGCATAGCACACAAGGCACCAGGGAGCTGGGAAACCTAAGTTTCCGGTGATTTCTTCAGCCTGGGAGAATGAAGGGACTGGCCGAGCTGCTAGGCTGCTGTCTCCAGGCTGAGATGAGGGCTGGCAAAGTCATCACCTCCCCTCCAGTCCCCAGCACACCCTGGGAGCTGCACGGTTGTCGGTAAGACACAGAGCCTGTCTCCTGGGCCAGAGCTGGCTGCAGACTCAGCCAAATTCCTTCTCTTTAGCTGCTCTCTTTTTCCAGCTGCAATCAGGCCCAGCCCTTCTGCCATGACAACACGGCACCACCTGGGAGGCGCTCCAAAGTGTTTCTCTGCCACAGTCTTGTTGAAGGAAACCTTGGGGACAAACAGGACTTCATGCCCAGGCCTCTCAGGGCAGCTTTCTTGCTCATGGACCCGCCTTTCACAATGCACCGCTTCTTTGGATCACGTGTTTTCTCGGCAGAGAGTGATGCAAATGTTCCTGGTCCCTCCCTACCTAGTTTTGGGCATTGCATGCCTCTTAATTCAGGTGTCCTTAAAGCATCTTAGAGAGTACAAGGAGTGCTGCCACAGGTTTTACAGTGGAATAGTAGCAGAGCCCTGGCCTGGTTTTCACAGGGCCATTACACCACCATGGTATGCACAACAAATTCGGTTGCAGCCTTCCTCTGGCTGCACCCCTTCCCGGG
>SJYC01002411.1:0-10745 GCA_006408675.1 Madoqua kirkii
GGCGGGGGGTGGGGGTGCGTGCGTGGGGGGGGTGCTCCACAGAGGTAAGAGGCTGTGCCTACTAGCAGCCTATGCTCAGACCTTTTAGACACCTGGGACACCTTTCAGGTACCTGGGACCCAAGAATTCACTTCACAAATGACCTCAGCATGCTTCCAAGTTCCACTTAGGACCGTTTATGATGTTTGTCCTCTTAGGACCAGTTACACTCGTGCAGGCTTCTCAACGGTAAAGAAACCACCTGTAATGCAGGAACCGCAGGAGACATGGGCTCGATCCCTGGGTCAGGAAGATCCCCTGGGTGAAGAAATGGCAACCAACTCCAGTATTCTTGCCTGGAAAACCCCATAGACAGAGGAAGCTGTTGGGCTACAGTCTATGGAGTTGCAAAGAGTCAGACACAACTGAAGCGACTTAGCATGCACATAAGAACTGTATAAGGACTCTGTCGTGGGCTGAGTGTTTGGAGTACTGTCTTATGGCAGTGCTGACGAAGCAATACAGGCTCTTAAAGGAAGACATTCAAAATCTCACACATAGAGAAAACCTTTCATCCAGACACAGCATCATTTCCTTCCTTTACATTATCTGAAATTTCCAGTCATGCTATTTGCTCTGTATCTAGCTCCCTTCTCTTGGCTTTACTACTACCATCATCCTCTGTGTGTGGAACAGGCATCAGTACACTTTTGAAAGAAAGTGAAAGTGTTACTCATTCAGTCGTGTCCAACTCTTTGCGAATGCATGGACTGAAGCTCACTAGGTTCCCTTGTCCATGGGAATTCTCCAGGCCAGAGCAGTGGAGTGGGTTGCCATGCCCTCCTCAGGAGATCTTCCCGACCCAGGGATCAAACTTGGGTCTCCCTCATTGCAGGAGTATTCTTTACTGTCTGAGCCACCAAGAAGTATACCTTTAAGGCCTCCAATTACTTCCTTGAAAAGACTCCAGTGGTGGCAACTAATTGGCTGTAAGGTTGATCAACTTCTAGATTCTGTCTTATTGACCTAATCTAAAATGATTTCTGGTAGGAAGACTTGAAGCTCTTCAGATCAGAAAGCCATTTATCACTGGGAATCTTTTTGAAATTTAGGTTAAGAGGAATCCTATTGTCAGCTTTATATTATCCTTCCCTCTCTTCTGGCACAGTTTTAAAATTTTAAAACATGTTACTCATCACCAGAAACAAGCTGCTGACCTGACTGGATGTATCTGTGTCTGAGTTTTCAGGGACAGAATATGCAAGAGAATTCAGAATTTGCTTCGCCTCTTCGTTGTTCTCTAGTTCAAAGGCAGATTTGGTGTCATGGGTTAAGCTTTCACACGCCATTCTCCCTGCACTATATGACAGTATAATTCCTCATTAATGCTATAACCATCACCACTTGTCCCTTCCTAGCTTCCCTGTCAGATGATCCTCTTTTCTCACACAATCATGCATGCATACACACACTAAACAAGTGTGTTTAGAAATAAAAGTGGAGAAGACAGGCGGTCAAGTGCCACTCACATAGACTGTGATGTGAATGGGGCTCCCTGGACTTGTTTATTGTCCAACTTGCAACTTCTGTGAGGTGGCCCAGGAGAGAACAGGAGCTAAAGTTCAGGAATTCTGATTTGCGGACAGCTTGACAACTTGGGGCCAACCAGCCAACACTAATGTTAATTACATTTTATCACAAGCTTAAAATTTAATAACAAGTGGCAAAAAGATAATATTAGTTTGAAAAACCATCTTTACTGTGAACCTGTAGCTTTCAACTAAGTGTGTGTGTGTGTGTGTGTGTGTGTGTGTGTGTGTGTGTGTATAATCTCATATTTGGCAGACTTCTACCATGTTAGACAATTATCTAGTCAATTTAACCAATGGAAAAAAATTCAAACATTGGTTGATTTAAATTTAAAAACACATTAGTTAGGATCATCATTAATTAATTCATGAATAAATAATGCAGTAAAAAGACCAGCTTTAGAGACAAACTAGGATTAAAATGTTAGATCTTTTATATAATATCTATGTGGCCTTGGGCAAGTCACTTACCACAAGCATCAGTTTACTCATTGTAAAATGATAACTATGATGTCAGCTTTGTCCAGTTAGTATGACCATAGTCTATAGAGTGCGTGCTATTTATAGGCACTCAATAAACAATACTTATCCCATGTAACTGCACGCTGGAGCAAGTGTCACAAAGTCTCAGATCACTAAAGAGGAAAAGGTAAAGTTAGCAGTTCAGTCATTATAGAGTCTGAACTTATTCAAGCAGCTTTGAAGAGCCAGGAGGAAGACAATGGATGTGCCAAGAAGAGCACTGGGCTGGTGCAGCCCCATCACACTGACTCCCTATCTGAGACACAGATCACATCACAAGACTCCTGATTTTCCATAAGGCCTTCTATATTTTTTTTATCCAGGGGCCAGGATGTTGGCTTTTGAAAAAGATTGTATCTAGCTAGGGCTAGATGGAGACTCTGCCAGATTTGGTGGAGGAATGGTCTCTATAGTATAGCCCTTCTCGCCACCTTCCCTGGTCATGGGTGCACTTTACTTTTTATGCTATACCAGCCTCATACTGTTCTTATCATTAAAAACCTGGCAGTCAGCAGACAACAGGCTTTTCTGGAAGGTCAATTTGCACTGGTAAAAACTATACAGTGAAATTGACAAAGCAGGCTCCTGAAACAATAAATCTCTTAGGGACCTCCAGGGAACAGCCAGTTTTCTGCTCTACTGGAATAAAATACATAAATTCCTGCCAATAACTCTTTCTTTGTAAACAAAGAAACAAAAAAATCTCTAATCAGTCTAGTGCTTCTGGGTATGGATGGAGAGGTAGACTCCTAACTTGTTAGTAGAAAGCAAATGAAGTTCAGTACTTCATTTTCATTCCATCAGAATGATTGAATGATTCCATTCAATCATTTTCTCTCTCTCCCTCCCTCTACTCCTTCCCCACCCGCTCCCGTCCTCCCCTCTTTCCTCCCCAACACAGACATTCTTACGAAAGAAAGACTACTTAGATTATTTTTCATAATGTGTTTGCATATGACATGGTTGTCAAAGTCTTAAATTTGTTCTCTAATATAAAAAGCTTTAGTGCAAACAGCCTAAAATATGAGATGACAACAGTAGAAACGCAATTGTTCTTAAAATAGGAAATGAGATTACTTGGACATATAATAGCAGAATCTCAGAAGCTCTGAGTCACAATGGACCTTGAGAAATTATCTACTTCCATTCTTACATGATGCCTGGATTCCAACTACTTTATCGCAAGGAAGGAGTCCACTAGATTCTGCATGAACACCCCTCCAGGGATGAGGAAATAAGTATATTCCAAGGTAAACCTGTATATCAGTGGCCAATTTGACTTTTCATAACGTTCTTCACAAAATTACAAAGTTACAGAGCTTCATAAATAGGAACTGTTATACAAGTAGAATGTTAAATATATTTATTAACACTTAAAATAAATCAATTCATGAACTTTCTCTAAATGATGATGTTTCTTCTTATTAGCAAAAGAAATCCCTGGTGATAATATTAGAGTTTGAGCTACGTGAAAGTATCAGTTCAGTCACTCACTCGGGTCCGAGTCTTTGCGATCCCATGGACTGCAACATGCCAGATCTCCCTGTCCATCTCCAAGTCCCAGAGTCTAGTCAAACTCATGTTGACTGAGTCGGTGATGCCATCCAACCATCTCATCCTCTGTCGTCCCCTTCTCCTCCTGCCCTCAATCTTTCCCAGCATCAGGGTTTTTCCTAATGAGTCAGCTCTTCACATCAGGTAGCCATAGTATTGGAGTTTCAGCTTCAGCATCAGTCCTTCCAATGAATATTCAGGACTAATTTCCTTTAGGATGGACTGGTTGGTTCTCCATGCAGTCCAGGGGACTCTCAGCAGTCTCCTCCAACACCACAATTCAAAAGCATCAATTCTTCAGCGCTCAGAATTCTGTTAAGTCCAACTCTCACAGACATACATGACTACTGGACAAACCACAGTTTTCACTAGACTGATCTTTGTTGGCAAAGTAATGTCTCTGCTTTTTAATATGCTGTCTAGGTTGGTCATAACTTTCCTTCCAAGGAATAAGTGTCTTTTAATTTCATGGCTGCAGTCACCATCTGCAGTGGTTTTGGAGCCCCCAAAAAAAAAGTCAGCCACTGTTTCCACTTCTATTAGTGTTCTCTCATTTAATCATTTAATCCTCACAATGACCATGTATTAGAAGGATCATGTCAACTCCAGGGCTGAGGAAATAATCTATTCATGGTCACACTCTTTGCAATTGATGGCCTTTACAACCAACCCTAAGTTACTGCAGGTACTGGAAAATTTTCTAAAATTCTCATGCTTCATTAATTCAAAGAAGTCTGTTCCCGATTAACTCAAGTGAGTTATTTGTTCTATGGTTCAAAAGCAACTGAATGTGTATATGATCCCTTAAAGCACCTAATGAAAAGTATTATTCTACCTTTTCTCAAAGATTTATATGTATGTACATACCTGTCTCTCAGGTTTTTCTCCTCATAAAAAAGATGTCCTCAGTTCTCTCCCACCTGTACAAAGTAGACTGTTCATATTAATTGACAATTGACCTTCTTCATGTTATGGTCAGGTATGAATCTCAGTCCAAAATGTCAAATATGTAAAAACATTACTTTCTTAGTCTACAATGCAAATTAATTTCTATTTTGAGCTCCATTTCACTGGATGGCAAAAACATAATCTCAGTCAGTTCAAGGTCTCCCTATTTCCCCAGGATTCTGTCTACATTCCAAAAACCTTCTAAAATGCCAAGGCAAAAGAGGGGTGTGTCATCTGGCCTGGAGCAAGCATACATTCTTTGACAGGGTCTTTTGTTTCTTTAAGATCTCAAGACTTTTTGCAGCTTCTGTACTGAGAAGACAAGAAACTCAGTGAGACTGTGTATGGAGCCATCTGTGCAGACACCTCTCACAGTCATTCCCTTGTTGCCTCTTGGGAGTTGTGCCTAAAAATAAGAAAGAATGTACAGGGTCCCTCTCTCCAGAGCCCACCAACATTTTTGCCCTAATCAAATTCCTTCTTTCTTCCCTCCAACCTGGAAGAATCTCTTTCTAGTCCAGTGAGAAAAAGTTACATTCCTTTCCTTCTCCTATCTTTTGCACCCCCAAAAGGCCTTAGGCTTTGAAGCACAAACTGAGAGAGGACTTTCATACTTTTTCTGCTTTCTGTCCTGTAATATCCTTCACTTGATTATATTCCTCACTAATGAGCAGAGAGACAGCTGCATACTTGAAAAAAGAAATGAGAAAGAAGTAAATACCCAGAAGGGAGAAAAACACAGCTTAATACCTCAAAAATAATACCCTACCATTATTACATTGCTTATTATTGATCGTACATCCTCCTCATACTTATTAACAATTCTTTTGGGGACAACCCTCTTTATTTAGGAGGTATTCAATGACTTGTTCCCCAAAGTCATAAAACAGGGGCTCATAATCTCATCTAAAAGATAGTACATATACTCTAAATGATACTTAACAGAACAAAGATTTAATCATATATTAACAACCAAACAAAACACAAGTAGAAGGTAAAAGGAATTCTGGGGAGGGAATAACTCCCAGAGGCCTAAGAAGTCAGGAGCATTTTCATGAAAACTACCTATTACGTGGCAAGCCTTGAAGGTCCTGTGGGTTTAGAACACTAAGATGGATCAAGAAAGATACTAGAGACCAGGAGGTATGGAATGATAACCTGCTTCTCTCATCTCCCCCTTTCCATCCATCCTGTACATAGCTGCTGAAACAATTTTGCTAAAACAGCAATTTCATCATGACTTTCCAGTGCTCTCAAGTAACTTTTCAGCTTGGCTTGCAAGACACTGTTACATAGTGGTTAAGACTGTGGGCTTGAGAAAAATGGTGGACTGAAGACATGACACGCCTCCATTCACTGTTTATCTTATAAAACAACATGAAAATGACAGGAGTTGAAAATACATATGCAGAAGGGAGGGACACAACAGAATCACCATTTTAGAAGTCAGAAAGCAGAAAAAAAAGGTGGTAACTGACTAAGCAAACCTGAATCTTAAGCAGATTGTAGGGGAAGCCAGGAAACAAACTGAATTGTACTGCTGTTGCTGCTAAGTCACTTCAGTCGTGTCCAACTCTGTGCGACCCCACAGATAGCAGCCCACCAGGCTCCCCCCGTCCCTGCGATTCCCCAGGCAAGAACACTGGAGTGGGTTGCCATTTCCTTCTCCTAGAGTGTCCCTAAATCCAAACAGTTGACTGTAACAGGTACTTCATAAAGGGGCAGAGGAGAGGTTAAAAACAATGAGAAGTGCTGGAAAGTCTGTTTAGGAAGCCCCTAGCCCCCTAGGTCTGCTCCTTCATGCTCTGTGTTCCAGGGCTGTGTGACTGGATACCATTCCTCAAACTCATCAGAAAACCAAGGTATACACTGTGGAGAGGGTAAAACAGATGACGTCTGGACTGGAGAACACTAGGCACAGATGAGGGTGGGGATGCTGAGATTAAGTAAAAGTCTCTGAGCGTTGAACATTGAGACCTACAGCCTTCTCCATCACCTGGGTTCCCAGAACACTAGCAGCCAGTTTGTATACTCTAGGCAGGAGACAGGAGGATTTCTCTTTACAGAATACATCTAACTCAACAGGAAAGATCAAAAGATATTGGGTCTAAAGATACAATCAGGGGTTCCCCCAACAAAACAGTCCAGGCGCACCACTGGCAGCCACGGAGCCCCACCCATATTTACATTGCTAGTAATCTTAGTGCCTCACTTTTAAGTATGAACGGATATCCAAAGACCACAGATAGCTGAGGAAATTAACATGAAAGAGAGAACAAGCAGAGAGGAAAACAGAGAGGAAAAACCTGAAGGAAACAGACAAGATGCAGGGAGAAGGGAAAAAAAGAAAAGAAAAATCCATGGACAGACATCAGTATCCCCCATGTCATAATAAAGTGAACACGAATATCGGACTCAATAATGTATAGGGAAGACAGAGAAAAGGAGAAACAGGAAGTGTGCTTGCATGGGGAGTGCAGGCAGTAGTTTCACAGAATGAATTTAAAAGCTTTTCGTTTTTGTTATATGACTGGCACAATTTGCATAGCACTGTAATTATATGTCTATTGAAGTTTGATAGAACTCAAGTGTAAAATCATCTGAGTCAAGTTCATTGTGAGGGTAAAATTTTTGAATATCTTTTCAGATTCTTATATTGCTTTTTTTATTCAAGTTTTCTAGTACTTCTTGAGTTAATGTTAACCATCCATTTTCTAGTGTTTAAATGTGGGGTATAAAATTGTTCACAGAATTCCTCTTATAAAGTTTTATGTATCCTCTATTCACTTTCTCATTCTTATCATTGTTTGCTCTTTTGTCTCATAATTATACTTTCCAAAGTTGTTTTTTCCTTGTTCTTTCCAAAATCAGATTTTACTTTCATTGATTTAATTTAGTATATCATTGACTTGTTTCAATGTTTTCTATTGTATTATCTATTCAATTCCTACTGCATTATTCCTAATTCCTCTGGGATCAGTTGTTCTCTCTGTTTATAGTGGTCTTTCTCTTTCTAGTGGCACATAGGTGTTGCTTCATTTTCATGAATGAAGGACCTAGGTTCCAAATATAGATGGTTGATAAGGTTTTTCTGTGCGCGGTTGTATAGGTAAGTTTTCCCAACAAGGCTGCTTTAGTGAATGAGAGGTACCTTCTGTGAGCTCATGTCTAAGTAAATTGATAGGGCATGAAGCATGACTTTGGACACTTCTTTAAAAGTGTTAAACTTAGGTAGACCATTCTTGCTGCAATTGCCAACATATGAAAGGATGCATTTATCTCCTGAACAGAACTCTTTCCTTCCATCTTACCCTCCTGGAACTGTCATGAAGTCCAAAACTAACTCAAGTTCTGTTCTACTTATGTCTCAGAATCCAATACCCACACTAAGAGCAGTTCTTAGGTAGCTAGTTCACTTCTCAAAATTGCAGTCTCACTACTGTTTCTCCCTCCACAGTTCAATGTGTGGCAGCCTTCAGCTTAGTAAGAGTGGAGGGGTGTTCTGGGAAGGGGTTGAGGAAAAAGAGAAATTAGTCCTATGATTCTAATGCAGTTCTATAATTTCACTGGCAGCTGACCCAGGACCCCTTCTACTCCGATTCTCTACCCCACATTTACTGACTGTATTTGGAGTTGCTTTGTGTTTGTTTTTCCATCAGTGCTGTGCTGTGCTGTACTAAGTCACTTCAGTTGTGTCCAACTCTTTGCAACCCCATGACTATAGCCCACCAGACTCCTCTGTCCATGGATTTCTCCAGGCAAGAGTATGGGAGTGTCCATTTCCTTCTCCAGGGTATCTTCCCAACCCAGAGATTGAAACTGTATCTCCTATGTCTCCTGCATTGGCAGGTAGGTTCTTTACCACTAGTGCCTGGGAAGTCACATTCTGGGATGTGGTTTATTTTTTTCTTGTCTATCCAATCTTATTCACTTCCTACCTTTCAGGAATCCCTCATAATTTCTGGTCCACTGGTGGTACACTCTTTTGTTTATCAGCATTGGTAGTCATTCATAAATACTTATGGAACTTCTATGGCATATCAGTCACTGTTCTGGGTACCAGGGATATAACAGTAAATAAAAACAGACACAATTCCCAGTTCTTATGAAATTATATCTTCCTGTGGAGGGAGAGTGACAAAAGATACATTATTTAAATGTGTAGTTTATCAGAAGGTGATAAATAGTATAGGAACAAATTTAGCAAGGTATTGGGGAAAGAGTACTTATTTGGATCACGTGATGATGCAACTCAATGTGATACACCATATTAACAAACTGAAGAATAAAAACCACATGATCATCTCTTTTTTAATAGATTAAAAAAAAGGTTTTGACAAAATTCAATACCCATTTATGATTAAAAAAACTCCAGAAAGTGTGCATAGAGGGAACCCTACCTCAACATAATAAAAGCCATATATGACAAACCCACAGCAAACATCATTCTCAATGGTGAAAACTGAAAGCATTTCCTTTAAGATCAGAAACAAATCAAGGGTGTGTACTCTCACTACTACTATTTAACATAGTTTTGGAAGTCCTAGAAACAGTAATCAGAGAAGAAAAAGAAATAAAAGAAACTCAGATTGGAAAAGAAAAAGTAAAACTGTCACTGTTTGCAGATGACACCATACATAGAAAATCCACCAGATGCCACCAGAAAACTACTAGAGCTAATGAATGGATTTAGTAAAGTAACAGGATACAAAATTAATACACAGAAACCTCTTACATTCCTATATAGTAACAATGAAAGATCAGGAAGAGAAATTAATGAAACAATCCCATTTACCATTGCAACAAAAAGAAAAATTACCTAGGAATAAACCTACCTAAAGAGACAAAAGACCTGTATAAAGAAAACTACAAGACACTGATGAAAGAAATTAAAGATGACATATATAGATGGAGAGATATATACCATGTTCTTAGATTGGAAGAATAAATATTGTGAAAATGATTTTTCTTCCCAAAGCAATCTGGATATTTAAAGCAATCCCTATCAACTTACCAATGGCATTTCCCACAGAATTATAACAAAAGTGTTTACAATTTGTGTAGAAACACAAAAGACCCAAAGAGCCAAAGCAATCTTGAGAAAGAAAACCAGAATTGGAGGAATAAGGCACTCTGACTTCAGACTATGCTACGAAGCTACCAATCAAGACAATATGGTACTGACATAGAAATATAGACCAACAGAACAAGATACAAAGCCCAGAGATAAACCTACACACCTATGGGTGCCTTATCTTTGACAGAGGAGGAAAAATATACAATGGAGAAAAGACAGTCTCTTCAAAAAGTGGTGCTGGGAAAACTGGACCACTGCATGTAAAAGAATGAAATTAGAACATTCCATAACAATCTTGAGAAAGAAAACCAGAATTGGAGGAATAAGGCACTCTGACTTCAGACTATGCTACGAAGCTACCAATCAAGACAATATGGTACTGACATAGAAATATAGACCAACAGAACAAGATACAAAGCCCAGAGATAAACCTACACACCTATGGGTGCCTTATCTTTGACAGAGGAGGAAAAATATACAATGGAGAAAAGACAGTCTCTTCAAAAAGTGGTGCTGGGAAAACTGGACCACTGCATGTAAAAGAATGAAATTAGAACATTCCATAACACCATACACAAAAATAAACTCCAAATGGATTAAATACTTTAATGTAAGGCCAGACTATAAAAATCTTAGAGGAAAACATGGGCAGAACATTCTCTGACATAAATCACAGCAAGATGATTTTTGACCCATCTCCTAGATAAAGAAAATAAAACTAAAATAAACAAGTGGGACCTACTTAAAAGCTTTTGCACAGCAAAGGAAACCATAAACAGGACAAAAATACAATCCTTACAATGGGAGAAAATATTTGCACGCAAAGCAACTAACAAAGGATTAATCTCTAAAATATACAAACAGCTCATTTGGGCCAGTATAAAAAAACAAACAACCCAATTAAAAAATGGGCAGAAGACCTAAATAGACATTTCTCCAAATAAGAAAATATACAGATGGCAAGGGGCACATGAAAAGATGCTCAACATCATTAATTATTAGATAGATATGCTTGGACTGCAAGGAGATCCAGCCAGTCCATTCTGAAGGAGATCAGCCCTGGGATTTCTTTGGAA
>SJYC01002416.1:0-28382 GCA_006408675.1 Madoqua kirkii
TGATTTTGATGTTGACCATCTGGTGATGCCCATGTGTACACCTGTCTCTTATACACATCTCATCTTCTAAGATTTGAAGTAGCTCAACTGTAATTCCATCACCTCTACTAGCTTTGTTCATAGTGATGCTTCCTAAGGCCCACTTGACTTCACATTCCAGGATGTCTGGCTCTATGTGGGTAATCACACCATCATGATTATATGGGTCCTGAAGATCTATTTTGTACAATTCTTCTGTGTATTCTTGCCACCTCTTCTGCTTTTGTTAGGTCCATATCATTTCTAGCCTTTATCAAGCCCATCTTTGCATGAAATGTTCTCTTAGTGTCTCTAATTTTCTTGAAGAGATCTCTAGTCTTTCTGATTCTATTATTTTCCTCTATTTCTTTGCATTCATCACTGAGGAAGGCTTTCTTATCTCTGCTTGCTATCCTTGGAACTCTGCATTCAAATGGGTATATCTTTCCTTTTCTCTTTTGCTTTTCACTTCTCTTCTTTTTATGGGTATTTGTAAGACCTCCTCAGACAGCCATTTTGCTTTTTTGCATTTCTTTTTCTTGGGGATGGTCTTTATCCCTGTCTCCTGTACAATGTCAGGAACCTCTGTCCGTAGTTCATCAAGCACTCTATCTATCAGATCTAGTCCCTTAAATCTATTTCTCACTTCCACTGTAAAATCATAAGGAATTTCATTTAGGTCATACCTGAATGGTCTAGTGGTTTTCCCTACTTTCTTCAGTTTAAATCTGAATTTGGCAATAAGGAGTTCATGATCTGAGCCACAGTCAGCTCTTGGTCTTGTTTTTGCTGACTGTATGGAGCTTCTCCATCTTTGCTTGCAAAGAATATAATCAGTCTGATTTTGATGTTGACCGTCTGGTGATGTCCATGTGTAGAGTCTTCTCTTGTGTTGTTGGAAGAGGATGTTTGCTATGACCAGTGTGTTCACTTGCCAAAAGTCTATTAGCCTTTTCCTTGCTTCATTCTGTATTCCAAGGCCAAATTTGCCTGTTACTCCAGGTGTTCCTTGACTTCCTACTTTTGCATTCCAGTCTCCTATAATGAGAAGGACATCTTTTGTGTGTATTAGTTCTAAAAGGTCTTGTAGGCCTTTATAAAACCATTCAATTTCAGCTTCTTCAGCGTTACTGGTTGGGGCATAGACTTGGATTACCGTGATATTGAATGATTTGCCTTGGAAACAGATTATTCTGTCATTTTTGAGATTACACGCAAGTACTGCACTTTGGACTCTTTTGCTGAATATGATGGCTACTCCATTTCTCCTAAGAGATTCCTGCCCACAGTAGTAGATATAATGGTCATCTGAGTTAAATTCATGCATTCCAGTCCATCTTAGTTCGCTGATTCCTAGAATGTTGACGTTCAGTCTTACCATCTCCTGTTTGACCACTTCTAATTTGCCTTGATTCATGAATCTAACATTCCAGGTTCCTATGCAATATTGCTCTTTCCAGCATCAGACCTTGCTTCTTTCACCAGTCACACCCACAGCTGGGTGCTGTTTTTGCTTTGGCTCCATCTCTTCATTCTTTCTGGAGGTATTTCTCCACTCATATCCAGTAACATTTTGGGTACCTACGACCTTAGAAGTTCATCTTTCAATGTCCTATCTTTTTTCCTTTTCCTACTGTCCATGGGGTTCTCAAGGCAAGAATACTGAAGTGGTTTGCCATTCCCTTCTCCAGTGGACCACATTCTGTCAGACCTCTCCACCATGACCCGTCTGTCCTGGGTGGCCCCACCCAGCATGGCTTAGTTTCATTGAGTTAGACAAGGCTGTGGTCCATGTGATCAGATTGGCTAGTTGTCTGTGATTGTGGTTTCAGTCTGTCTCCCCTCTGATGCCTTCTTCAGTGCCTACCATCTTAACTGTGTTTCTCTTACCTTGGATGTGAGGTATCTCTTCACAGCTGCTCCAACAAAGCACAGCCACTGCTCCTTATCTTGGACGTGTGGTAGCTCCTCTTGGCTGCTTCTGCACTGCACAGCCACTGCTCTTTTCTAGGAATAAACTTACCTAAGGAGAAAAAGGAACTGTACACAGAAAATTATAAGCCACTAAGAAAAGAAATCAAAGACCACATAAACAGATGGAGAGATATTCCATATTCCTAGATAGGAAGAATCAATATTGTGAAAATGACTATACTACCAAGGGCAATCTACAGATACAATGCAAGCCCTATCAAATGACCAATGACATTTTTCACAGAACTATAACAAAAAATTTCACAATTCATGTGGAAACACAAAAGACCCCAAATAGCCAAAGCAGTCTTGTAAGAATCAATATTGTGAAAATGACTATACTACCAAGGGCAATCTACAGATACAATGCAAGCCCTATCAAATGACCAATGACATTTTTCACAGAACTATAACAAAAAATTTCACAATTCATGTGGAAACACAAAAGACCCCAAATAGCCAAAGCAGTCTTGAGAAAGAGGAATGGAGCTGGAGGAATCAACCTTTCTTACTTCAGATTATACTACAAAATTACAGTCATCAAGACAGTATGGTACTGGCAGAAAAACAGAAATATAGACCAATGGAACAAGATAGAAAGCCCAAAAATAAACCCATGCACCTATGGGTATCTTATTTTTAGCAAAGGAGGCATGGGTATACAATGAGGCAAAGATGCAGTCTCTTAAATAAATGGTGCTGGGAAAACTGGACAGCTGCATGTAAAAGAATGAAATTAGAACAATTAACACCATATACAAAGATAAACTCAAAATGGATTAAAGACCTAAATGTAAGACTAGAAACTATAAAACTCTTAGAGGAAAACATAGGCAGAACATTCAATGACATAAGTTAAAGCAAGATCCTCTATGACCCATGACCCACCTCCTAGTGTAATAGAAATAAAACCAAAAGTAAACAATGGGACCTGATTTATCTTAAAAGCTTTTGCACAGCAAAGGAAACTATAAGCAAGGTTAAAAGACAACCCTCAGAATGGGAGAAAATACTAGCAAATGAAACAACTGACAAAGGATTAATTACCAAAACATACAAGCAGCTCATACAACTCATTACCAGCAAACAACCCAACCAAAAAGTAGGAAAAAGCCCTAAACAGGTATTTCTCCAAAGAAGACATACAGACGGCTAACAAACACATGAACAGATGCTCAACATCGCTCATTATTAGAGAAATGCACATCAAAACTACAATGAGATAGTCACCTCACACAATGGCCTTCATCAAAATGTTACAAACAATAAATGCTAGAAAGGGTGTGGAGTTGGTGGGAATGTAAATTGATACGGCCATTATGGAAGACGGTATGGAGATTCCTTTAAAAACTAGGAATAAAACCACCATATTACCCAGTAATCCCACTCCTAGGCAAATACCCAAAGAAAACCAAAATTGAAAAAAGACACATGTATCCCATTGTTCATTGAAGCACTATTTACAATAGCTAGAACATAGAAGCAACCCAGATGTCCATCGATAGATGAATGGATAATGAAGTTGTGGTACATATACATGATGGAATATTGCTCAGCCATAAAAAGGAATGCATTTGAGTCCGTTCTAATGACATGGATGAACCTAGAAGCTATTTTACATAGTGAAGTAAGTTAGAAAGAGAAACATAAATATCACGTTCTAACATATATATACAGACTCTAGAAAAATAGTACTGAAGAATTTACTTACAGGGCACCAATGGAAAAACAGATATAGAGAACTGACTTATGGACATGGGAGAGGGGAGGAGGGGGTGAGATGTATGGAAAGACTAACATGCAAACTTATATTGCCATACATGAAATAGACGGCCAATAGGAACTTGCAGTATGGCTCAGGAAACTCAAACAGGGGCTCTGTATCAACCTAGAAGGGTGGAATGGGGAGGGAGACAGGAGGGAGGCTGAAAAAGCAAGGGGATGTATGTACGAGGGATATTTATATGCAGGAGAGTGGGTCTGATCCCTGGATAGAGAAGATCCCCCTGAGGATGGTATGTCAATCTGCCTTTGTTTTCTTGCTGGGAAACCCCATGAACAGAGGATCTAGTGGGCTACAGTCTGCATGTTGAGGGTTGACAGAAAATAACAAAATTCTGTAAAGCAATTTACTTTCAATCCAAAATTAATTAATTAAACAACCATACAAATAAACACTACAGCCAGGTATGTTTTCTAGTCATAACATTAAGGGTAAAGTGATAACAATATTTGATTAAAGAAGAGTATGCTATTAAAGATTAATAGTATACTATTAAAGATTAATAAATTAGAGTATACTATTTTTTCCTTCAGGTTCAAAAACATTTCTTTAAAAACTGATTTGTAGGAATTTGACCAATAAAATGAAGTTCTTAGTTTAACACTTTGAAGAGTAAGCACCTCATATATGTTTTGTACTGTGTGTACTCGGTCGCTTCGGTCGTGTCCGACTCTTTGCCACCACATGGACTGTAGCCCACCGGGTCCTCTGTTCATGAGATTTCCCAGCAAGAAAATAGAAGTGAATTGACATACCCTCCTCAGGGAGATCTACTCAGTCCAGGGATCAAACTCGCATCTGCTGCACTGAGCCACTGGGGAAGCCACATTTTGTAGTATAGTCACTCACTTTAAACTTACCTCTACCAGCTTGACATGGATTTTAAGTTAGGGTCAAAGTCACTGTCAAGGCTTGTTTTCAGCCTTTGGTTTGCATGGAAGTGACAGAGTGTCTCTTCCTTCCCGCCATTGCCCATACTTACACGGACACACGTTCCTTCTACTCTCTTCTGGTGATGATGTCTGAATCACTTCCTTGTACCCTTTCAGTGGATTAATGGACTGTCTAGGTGGCTCAGTGGTAAGGAATTCCCTTGCAAGGCAGGAGATGCAGTTTCAATCCCTGGGTGGGGACGATTCCCTGGAAAAGGAAATGGTAACCCACTCCAGTATTCTTGCCTGGAGAATCCCAAGAAAAGAGAAACCTGGCGGGCTACAGTCCACAGGGTCACAAAGAGTCAGATACAGTTTAGTGACTAAGAACAGAAACAAGCAGATTAACAGAGTTTTCTTCTGGCAGATAGAGAAGAAAAGGTATGTGTGTTCAATCTTTGACCTTCTACATCAACTCAGGATTCTAAAATAGTCACATTGCATTTATTCTTACAATTGATTGCTCATGTTTTCACATACCCTGTTCTCATGAAACCCAAGTCATACCTCTTTCTGGTGCAGGAATCACCAGGGCCCCTAGTGTGAGCAGAGGAAAGGATGAGGGCATGGTACAGAGAAAGGCCAAGAGGAGTCTTGACCCCTGCGATTGTGCCATTGCTTGTTTCAGCCGCTAGGTGACACCACTAAAGTTTATCAGCACACTTCCTGTTGGTGATGCTTTCTATTAAAGATTAATAAATTAGAGTATACTATTTTTTCCTTCAGGTTCAAAAACATTTCTTTAAAAACTGATTTGTAGGAATTTGACCAATAAAATGAAGTTCTTAGTTTAACACTTTGAAGAGTAAGCACCTCATATATGTTTTGTACTGTGTGTACTCGGTCGCTTCGGTCGTGTCCGACTCTTTGCCACCACATGGACTGTAGCCCACCGGGTCCTCTGTTCATGAGATTTCCCAGCAAGAAAATAGAAGTGAATTGACATACCCTCCTCAGGGAGATCTACTCAGTCCAGGGATCAAACTCGCATCTGCTGCACTGAGCCACTGGGGAAGCCACATTTTGTAGTATAGTCACTCACTTTAAACTTACCTCTACCAGCTTGACATGGATTTTAAGTTAGGGTCAAAGTCACTGTCAAGGCTTGTTTTCAGCCTTTGGTTTGCATGGAAGTGACAGAGTGTCTCTTCCTTCCCGCCATTGCCCATACTTACACGGACACACGTTCCTTCTACTCTCTTCTGGTGATGATGTCTGAATCACTTCCTTGTACCCTTTCAGTGGATTAATGGACTGTCTAGGTGGCTCAGTGGTAAGGAATTCCCTTGCAAGGCAGGAGATGCAGTTTCAATCCCTGGGTGGGGACGATTCCCTGGAAAAGGAAATGGTAACCCACTCCAGTATTCTTGCCTGGAGAATCCCAAGAAAAGAGAAACCTGGCGGGCTACAGTCCACAGGGTCACAAAGAGTCAGATACAGTTTAGTGACTAAGAACAGAAACAAGCAGATTAACAGAGTTTTCTTCTGGCAGATAGAGAAGAAAAGGTATGTGTGTTCAATCTTTGACCTTCTACATCAACTCAGGATTCTAAAATAGTCACATTGCATTTATTCTTACAATTGATTGCTCATGTTTTCACATACCCTGTTCTCATGAAACCCAAGTCATACCTCTTTCTGGTGCAGGAATCACCAGGGCCCCTAGTGTGAGCAGAGGAAAGGATGAGGGCATGGTACAGAGAAAGGCCAAGAGGAGTCTTGACCCCTGCGATTGTGCCATTGCTTGTTTCAGCCGCTAGGTGACACCACTACAGTTTATCAGCACACTTCCTGTTGGTGATGCTTTGGCTGGTGCAGATTCCTGCGTGCCATAGGGTGACTGCACCCCAAGCAGAGCTTCTAAACTTGGCTTTCCTTTCCTTTATTCACAGTGTCTGGCCATTTCCCCCCAATCTAAATATTACACCATGCAGTGGTTGCTCTATCGGGATAGGCTTCCTCCTCCAAGGGAAAGCTCTATTCACACCAACCCTTCTTCAAAAGCATTACTGTAAACACTACCTTAGACTTTACCTTTCCTCACAGCTGTTTTCTTTTAGGAGTGATGTTTACTTTCCCTGCCAGTAGGTCTTTTTGAAAACATCCTGTTCTACTTTGGTCTCTTTACCTTTCCACTTCAGGGGCCAAGGGTCAAGATTTCCAGTCTCCAACACGTATGCCTATTGCTTGCTTTTTCCCCATCACCAGCGAGGAACCTCAGGAAATCAGTCAGGATGAAGTCACAAGGTTCTGTCCCACCATTCTGCAGGATGCCTGCCCTCCTAGCTCCTCCCTTTCACAATTTCATAAAACCTAGGCTTACCTGCAGCTCTTTTTGGAGAAGACACATACATACACACACATATATAGATATAACCATAAACATTGCCTGATCAAGTACCTTTTATTCCAGCATGTGTGTCTTGATCTGGCCTTGGTCCAGATCACAAATTCAGCAAACTTAACCTTCTTTCAGTGTTTCTTTTTTCTTTTTTCCTTCCAATTTTCTCATCTTCTTTAAGGGTCCCCTTGTGAATCTTGACTATAAACTGTTGCATTCTACCTAGAATGCATAATGTTTCTCACTGAAACAGATCTCACTTGCCTCTTGGATCAAGAAACTGATAACATGATCCATGTCTATAATTTGATCTGGCCTTGGTCCAGATCACAAATTCAGCAAACTTAACCTTCTTTCAGTGTTTCTTTTTTCTTTTTTCCTTCCAATTTTCTCATCTTCTTTAAGGGTCCCCTTGTGAATCTTGACTATAAACTGTTGCATTCTACCTAGAATGCATAATGTTTCTCACTGAAACAGATCTCACTTGCCTCTTGGATCAAGAAATTGATAACATGATCCATGTCTATAAGAAATGTTTATAACCAGATCTAAGATATGCAGGGATTTTTTAGTTTTTACAAAGTCCTTCCTTTAAGAAACAGCCTTGGGTAGCAGAAGGTACACTGGCTTTGCAGCTAGCTTGACTTGACTTCAAATTCCTAAGGAAAAAAATGAGAGAAGGAAAAGGAAGAACCAAATAAGAGCTCAAAGATGATTTTAAAAAGGAAAAGCTGCTCTCATGCTCTAGGTATTCCTCTATTTGGACTCTGCCACTTGGAAACGAAAATGGATGATGCGGTATTTATATTTAAAGGGAGTTTGCCATGAACTTGAGCAAGATAAATCATGAATACTGAATTTTTAAGAAGGTAGGCCTAGTGAAAGTTTAAGGGAAATTCCAAGAATAAAAGTATTATGACTTCAGCTTTAAAAAAGAAAAAAACACTTTGCCGTGTAACAAATAAACCAGATGTCATCAGGAGCAGATGCCAATGAAAGTTTTCTCTACTGAATTTAATAGAAGGAAACATCATCTGTGACCATTTCCTTCCATGAAAAAGGAGGCTGACCAAATCCTTAGTATTCAAGTTCACGGTGTCGGAAATAAAATCCATAAGTAGAAGCCAGTTTAAATAAAAAATAGCATTGAAGTATTAAAAGAAAATGCTTTAAAAGTAAGAATAATTACTTGCATACCATAGAGGAGATTGAAATGCACTGAATGAAAGAAGAGATGAATTTTTCTATAATTCTAACTTGGTTTGGAGTTGACACAAAGTATTTTTTTTATTTTGATTTTTTTTCCTTTTAGTTAGTAGCTTTCTCAAGTAAGCTATATATATATATATATATATATATATACATAAAATTTTCTAACCTCTATGTAACAATTTATGAATTGAAGTGAAAGTGTTAGTCATGTCCGACTTTTTGTGACCCCATGGAACTCTCCAGGCAGGAATACTGGAGCTGGTAGCCATTCCCTTCTCCAGGGATCCCTGACCCAGGGATTGAACCAGGGTTTCCTGCATTGCAGGGAGATTCTTTATCATCTGAGCAATCAGGGAAGCCCCTGACCATATCTATATTTCTAACTTTCCTGTGAGGGTTTGTTTATTGTCCTGGAGGTGGTATATTGCATTTCACGGAAACATGCCATGTTAATTTATACTGAAATAGGATTGCCTGTTTTCAACCATTTGTAAGTTTTAAGAAAAAATATTTTCAGACTCCTAGAAGTTTTGAACAATTTGCTTTAACATAAAATCAGAAGAACGACTTTTCTTTTTCCTTGTGAAGTTTTTCTAGTCATTTGCTAAATGGCCTACTTTTTTTCCCACCAGAAATGTAACTGTTTTGGGGAAGTAATTCAGAATAAATAATCACTAGGCTGGGTTTTGGTAACCCAAGTGTTAATGTTAGCAGATACCACAATCTGCATTTGATTTCTAAGCTTTTCCTGTTATTTACCAAGTGTCTCCTTCTGTGCTATAAATAATTTAGAATTAAAGTGAACTTTGCCACTAAGTCCTAGAAAGCTCCAAATCACGCTGATTCTGTTTGTTAATGTTTCCCTCATAGAACCAAGCTCTGAAAACTTTATACTTGCTCTCTAATCTTAAACAAAATCTTCTTATGATGACAGCTGTAAGCTCTGGCAAGGGGTAGAATAAATCTAATGTCCAAAATGAACTAATCCAGAACCGTTCTTATATGTATTAGTGATGACAATATTATATTCTTATGATGTGCATCTCATATAGGAAAATCTGCATTTAACATGACCAAAACAAAGAAGGATTCAAAAACTCAATATGGATTGATTTGTAAAGGGTTGTATTGATACGTTATTCAACAGTGGAATCTAAAATAAAGGAAAATTAAATTTACATGTGTTTTGAGTGAATATGTACATAACCAGCCTGCAACCCTTGAAAGAATAACGATTGTAATTGAATATTTCTTGCAGCAATGTCTCATGAATAATTTTAAATGTTCACTTCAGCGTGTTGTGAAAAATGGCACAGCAGATTCTTCACAGTCGTGGAAAAATGTTGCTGCTTCCCTGTTGTGGTTTCCTTATGCTGAAAAGAAGTCAGTTCAAATGATTGAAATGATTTACATTTGTTTCATTTATATGACCTTGGAACACTTTTTGAAGGAGACGAGATCTAACAAAATCAAGACCATATTTTTATTGCAATGATTATGTAAAGAGAGATTTAAAAAGTTTTCACTTTGCCAAAGCTATAAATTGTGACAGGTTTGAAATGAAAGCCCCAAGATTATGATGGCCTACTCTGGACATTTTCCTCCCTTTAAGGAGGTTTGTGACACTCTAAAACTCTTTTACAAATACATCCCACAGACAAGTTTAAGAGACTAATAATAAAGTGTCATTACAAAAAAAAAATAGTACTTCAAAAGAATATTTAACTTTGTCACTAATTTTAATGTCTTGCTCGAAACCAAACTACAGAAAATTCTTTTTAATCTTCCATTTTAAATCAGATTAGAAAATAATAGTTTTTTAAAAAGGACTAGAGCTTACTTACTAATTTGTGTACATGAGGTTGTATCTGCATCTTCTTTATCTCCTACATTTAACAAGAACAATGTTTAGCACCCCTGCAGACTCTCTCTACGCTTGTATGCTTGCTTATGTTTCCTGATATCTGAGGGCTTTTGTGTGGACTGGCCTTAGGGATACATATGAGAAACTAACCTAGCACCTGTTTTGGTTTCAGTAAAGAGAAGGCAATGGCAACCCACTCCAGTACTCATGCCTGGAAAATCCCATGGACGGAGGAGCCTGGTAGACTGCAGTCCATGGGGCTCTCGAAGAGTCCGACAGGACTGAGTGATTTCACTTTCACTTTCCACTTTCATGTATTGGAGAAGGAAATGGAAACTCACTCCAGTGTTCTTGCCTTGAGAATCCCAGGGATGGGAGAGCCTGGTGGGCTGCCGTCTATGGGGTCACACAGAGTCGGACAGGACTGAAGCGACTTAGCAGCAACAGCAGTATTACTTAGCGAATAGCTTTACCAAATCATCATCTCTTACTATTATCTCATTCAGTTACTCTTTTACAAGAAACATCTTTGGTTGTTTATGTCCATAAGCTCTTTGCCACTACAACTGCTAGTTAACATTGAGAAATCCATTATGAAATGTAAAGAGACTAATATAGTCTCTCAGACACATGCAATGAGGCAAGCACTGTCCTAGGTATTTTATAGATTATTCACTTTGATTCTCTCAGAAATCCTATATGTCAGATATTAAAACCTTCATTGTCATATGAACACTCGGTTCAAAGTAACTGACTTGGCTAAGACTCCATAGCTATACCTGCTTTGAAAGCCATTAATTTTCTAGTCTATCAGGTGAGTATAAAACCTGAAAGATCATGTAACTTTGAAGCTAGAAAAGAATTATTTACTCCTCTATTAGAAAAACAAAAGTTTATAAGCATGTAAAATCCCCTCCCAATGTGTTGCCCAATATCAGTGAACAACAGGCTGAAAATCAGCTCCTGAATGTTGTTTCAATGCTGCTGGCTTTAAATGTTGAGGTCGAACTTAGATTATTGGAATTTCTGTCTTCTATAATTTCAACATGCTTTTGAATTCCCTTTCTCCTAATCAAATGCCAAAAGCAAGCACTATACAGACACACACACCCATGGAGTCATCTGCCTCACTTCCTTCATGAGAGACTAAGCTTGCTTTCTCTGATGTGTATCTTGCCTCACTATGCAACATTAACCTGCCCTCCTACCAGGTCTCTTTCCATGGTGCCAAAGTAGAGCCTTCAGGACACTTTTCTCAGTTCCTTCCTAGCCCTTTACAAATAAGTCCTGGTTTGTAAACAAACCTGGTTTGAAAATCAATTCCCAAATAAATTTTTCCAGCTTTCACATGAGTAAGATCAATTGCCTTTCTTTAGCAATATATTCCAGGTAATATGCTAAGCATTTGACACATGTGATCTTAACTAGCAGTTGTAATAACTAAACACAGTTGACACTGGTCCTCACCCTTATTTTTCAAGTGGGTACACTCAGAAAGACAAAACAAATTACACAAAGCAACAGAATAAGTAAGAGAAGATTCAGGAATGCAAGCCAAAACTAGCAAGGCTTCCATAGTCTACCTTTTCAGGCTTCCATCGGGTAAGCAAACTTCTGAGCTGCTCACATGTTCAGTTCAGTTCGTTGCTCAGTCATGTCTGACTCTGCAACCCCATGGACTGTACCATGCTAGGCCTCCCTGTCCATCACCAACTCCCGGAGCTTGCTCAAATTCATGTCCATCAAATCAGAGATGCCATCCATTTCATCCTCTGTCATCCCCTTTTCCTCCTGCCTTCAGTCTTTCCCAGCATCAGGGTCATTTCCAGTGAATCAGTTCTTCACATTAGGTGGCCAAATTATTGGAGCTTCAGCTTCAGCATCAGTCCTTCCAATGAATATTCAGGACTGATTTCCTTTAGGATGGACTGGTTGAATCTCTTTGCAGTCCAAGGGACTCTCAAAAGTCTTCTCCAACACCACAGTTCAAAAGCATCAATTCTTCGGTGTTCAGCTTTCTTTATAGTCCAACTTTCACATCCATACATGACCACAGGAAAAACCATAGCCTTGATTAGGCAGGCTTTTGTCAGCAAAGTAATGTCTCTGCTTTTTAATATGCTGTCTAAGTTGGTCATTTCTTTTTTTCCAAGGAGCAAGCTTCTTTTCATCTCATGGCTCACATGGAGTACCTTGGAGAATCTCCAAGAGCAGCAAGAAGTGTTTGTTCCTTTCCATGTTCCCAACTTTTCCCAACCAGAAAAACAAAAACAAACAAACAAAACCCAGGTATTCAAAACTGTGTTCATGGAGAATAGGAACCTGTTATATACAACCATTTTCTTGACATTTTTTGATCAAATGGCACTGCCCTGGTAGCTCAGACAGTAAAGAATCTTCCTGCAATGGAAGAGATGTGCATTCAGTCCCTGTGTTGGGAAGATCCCCTGCAGAAGGAAATAGCAACATACTCCACTATTCTTGCCTGGGAAATTCCATGGATGGAGGATGGATGGAAGAGCCTGGCAGGGCTATAATCCATGGAGTTGCAAAGAGTCAGATATGACTGAGCAACTGACACTTTCACTGTTACTAGCTATATCTCTGTAACAATATCAGGTACTTTGCTTTGTGAAAGAGACTGTTGCCATTTTCACTCCCAAGTGTTAAATGTGCTCTCCTTTGAAACCATAATGTTTATGTAAAACAGAATGAATAAAAATCTCCACAAACTTTGTACTCTAAAATATATTATACATTCTGTTAAACTTTCCAACTGATCATAGAAAAACCATTTTCGAGTTTAGTTATGATGCATGTTGCTGAGGAAATTTTGGATTTTTCTATTAGTGCTCAGATGGCTGTAATGTAGACAGCTGCTGGGGAAATTTGGCAGGTGTCCAAATGAAGTTAGAAATGTACATGTTTATCACTTAGAAGTTGCATACACCTACTGTTCTTCTTCACCAAAAGATAACAATCCCACATTTTATAGGCAATTTTCTTTCCTTTTTGTGTCCCAGAGGCTCACCAAAATCAATAAGTTTATTTTAGTGAAAACCACCTTGCCGCACTCAGCATCTTGCCTAAGCAAAATTCCCTAAAATAGAGTGAGCAGGAGCCATTTAGCAGAGGGAACAAAGCCAAAATGATCATGAGCCCATTGCTTTCCAAATGAGCCCATTACTATTAATTTCTCCTGTCCTTAGAGAATATTTGGGAAAAGCAAGTTCATCAGGAGGGTGAAATAAGTGTAAAAAAAGTTGGTAAAAATATCTCTCCCCTTCAAAACTGCATCCTAAGTAAGGCGATCCCTATAGGACACTAACTCTCAAAGGCAGAGGCTCTTTTATGTGTTTTAGATGATGAGCTGTGCGTGAGTGCAGGATGTTTTGACACTGGCATCAAACAGGAGCTAAGTATTTGTAGAGCCACTTCAGTCAGTACACATAATGCAACAGAGTCCATTCTCAAAGACTTAGAGTTTTCCCTTCTTGGATATCTAGGGAGATTGTCATGGAAAGAATGTTAATAATAGACTCTATAAGTTAAAAAATAAATGACATTGAAAGACTCACTTACTGTAAGTCAAATTCCCTAAGGAGGGCACACGGCTGTGTGTGCAAGATGGGGTATGTGGTTTGAGGGCACAGCTAGAGATGGGAAGAGGGAGATGAGCAAAGCAATGTCTTTCTTTGGTACTCTTCTGAACCCCAGAGCCTCCGCTTACTAGCTGTTTCACACTGGACTTCTCAAATCACGGCACTCTTGGGTTTTTAATCTATAAAATGAGAACAGTGATAGTTCTTACCTTATAAATATAAGATAATAAATGTAAATAGCCTAGGACAGTACTTGGCATGTGATAAGATTGTTTTTTTAATGGTCATGAATTTTTATGGACTTGGACAGCAGTTTCCATCTCCTCTCTTTCTTCCCAAATGGAGAGTATGGAAAGGTAAGCATAAACCTGATTCTCTGCTGACAAAAAGTCAAGCAGGATGGGGTGGGATTTGGGGCCACGAAAAGAGTGAGATGGCTGGCCAAACACACCTTTTTAGAGAGGAAAGTATTCTTTTCCTATGAGTTGAGTCTTCAGTGTTGTTGTTCAGTCGCTTGGTTGTGTCTGACTCCCTGAGAACCCATGGACTGCAGCACACCAGGCTTCCCTTTCCTTCACCGTCTCCTAGAGCTTGCTCAAACCCATGTCTATTGAGTCAGTGATGCCATCCAACCATCTCATCCTCTGTCATCCCTTTCTCCTCCTGCCCTCAATCTTTCCCAGCATTGGTCTTTTCCAGTGAGTCAACTTTTCCCATCAGGTGACCAAAATACTGGAGCTTCAGCATCAGTTCTTCCAATGAATATCCAGGGTTGATTTCCTTTAGAATTGACTGGTTTGATCTCCTTGCAGTCCAAGAGACTCTCAAGAGTCTTCTCCAACACCACAGTTCAAAAGCATCAATTCTTTAGCACTCAGCCTTCTTTATGGTCCAACTCTAACATCCATACATGACTACTGGAAAAACCATAGCTTTGACTAGATGAACCTTTGTTGGCAAAGTAATATTTTTGTGTTTTTTTTAATATGGTGTCTAGGATTGCCATAGCTTTTCTTCCAAGGAGAAAGTGTTTTTTAATTTAATGGCTGCAGTCACTGTCCACATTGATTTGGGAGCCCCCCAAAATAAAGTCTGTCACTGTTTCCATTGTTTCCCCATCTATTTGACATGAAATGATGGGACAAGATGCCATGATCTAAGTTTTCAGAATGTTGAGTTTTAAGCCAGCTTTTTCACTCTCCTCTTTCACTTTCATCAAAAGGCTGTTTAGTTCCTCTTCACTTTCTGCCATAAAGGTGGTGTCACCTACATATCTGAGTCTTCCATACTTTCTTACTATATGAAGATAGTCTTCAAATGTAAGCTTGGGAAGAAGATTAGGGTAGACTGATTTTGACTTAATCTGAGCCTTAAAGAAGCAAAATGAATTTTCTTAGATCACATAAAGTCCAGCTTACTTTACCAAGATGAAAGACCAGCTAAAGTTTTGGTGCTACTTGAAGTATTCTCTGCTATATCCATGTGCTCCTCCTGGAGCCCTGTAACAGCACAGAAGGCCATTAAAACTCTGATATCAGGGATTTTTCTTAATGACTTTAAAACAGCACTTTAATCTCCAACCACTACCACCTCTGGTTCTCTGTTATGTGTTGTCTGTTTATCTGTGCATGCATGCTAAGTCACTTCAGTTGTGTCCACCTATTTGCAACCCTATGAACTGTAGCCCACCAGGCTCTCTGTCAGTGGAATTCTCCAGGCAAGAATACTGGAGTGGGTTGCCATTTCCTTCTCCAGGGGATCTTCCTGACCCAGGAACTGAACCTGCATTGCAGGCAGATTCTTTACCATTGAGCCACTGAGGGAAAGCCCATCTGTTTTGTATCTCCAAATGATTATTTCTTTCCCAGCAGAGAAAATTTGAACATTATCACAACTTCTGGCCATTTTCCCTGGTTAGGTGACTTCATTGACTGAATGATAAACCAGATAAAATGTCCACATACCCAAAGCTGAAATGCCACTGGTTAGTTGTCTATGGGTAATGACATTAGTATTAAGAACAGAAACACATTTTAAAAGAAGTGGCTGCTCCCCTTTAACAGCATTCAAGCTGTTAGAGTTAGTATTATAGAAAATGGAAGCTGAGAAAGTATTATTTCATTTAAAAGCTAGGGACAGCCAAGTATTAGTAAGAAAACATTACACTAATGACACAGGCAGAAAATTCAATTTAACACTTGACTTCTAGTATTGGAGATGGTGGTTTAAGTGTTTGTTAACCAAGACATCATTAGTAAGATTTTCAAAACAAATCCTCTAGACCAAACAAAAATAAGATGATCCTTGAGATGTATATACCTTTATTTTTATTCTAAAAGGTTGACAACATTTAAATAGTAAATGATCTTTTCTTAGCCTACTTCACAGAATGGATAACCAGTAGTATTATACATGTTAAGCGTGAAATAGAAACTTCCATCCCAGTCTACACATTTCTTAACTTCTCCAACATTTCCCTAAGAAAGGCCTTGACAAACACCTTACAGAAAAAAGGTTCTGCTCCTGATCATCCAAAACATAGAGGAGTTTTAAATAATTTATACAAAGCTGTCAATTTACATACCTTAATATAGTCTTTCAACATGAATGCCGTATAGGTGAAAGATCCAACTCACTGCTTTCCTTTGTGCTCAAATATTGTACTTCTAGAAAATATCCCAACAGTAGCCAAAAACCTTACATGGAGGAAGAAATCAGGAAAGATCATCTAATAATCAAACTCTGAATTTTAAAAAACATTGTACCTTACTTGTAGGCCTCTAAATATTACTTAGTTTTTCTCTCTCCTTAGGTACCCGCCAAGTGCATAAAATGAAATGCACTTTATAGAGATGAGTTTTATACTCCAAAAGTTTAATTATTTTAAAATTCAGTGCATTGCCCCTATTTCATTTGATTGATTTTTCTCATAGTAGATTCCAAGGTGTAGTCATTGTTCCTTAGCTATAAACAAAGCACCATATATTTTGCCTAACTTCCTGGGTGAACCACAATCTAGTCCAAATGCTTTCTGTATGTGATTCAGATGCTTACATGATAAATTAATACTCAGTCATAAACAGTAGGAGAAAGATTGGAATGTTGCAGCTGCTCTGTATGGTCCTGTTTATTAGACACTATAATGGTTCAATATAAGATGATCACAGAAGTAAGAAAAAAAATCTGGGTTTTGGAGAGGAACCTCGGATATCAGTATGTGCAAGAGGAGAAGAGCACTGCTGAAGTGGCTTTCAGACTCTAACCACAGACCAAAGCTAAGAAATATATATTTTATTTTATTCAGTAACACACACCTGGTAGAGCTTTAATAAAATGACACTTGCCATTGTTACTTGTGACATTATTCTGACATTTTCTAACCCACTATATCCTATGTCATTTCATCCATTCTATTATATTCTATTTCCCTTGTGTTGGAGCTACATAATGTTCTCCAGGTATCTGCTGTGAGTCTTGCCATGCATCTCAATGCTAGTCTTTGCCTTGGCTGTGTCAACTATTTCTTGCTGTCTGCCCTGAAGCTTCTCAACCACTGCTACCTTGGCCTAGATGAGAGTACCATCAATTATTCTGATACATATTACTAAAAGTGTCAGGTAATCAATTCATTTTGAAGTAATTTTTGTGAAGGGACAGGAGAATCATCCTCTATTTCATGCCTCTTCTGAGATGCATGATTCATGCTTTTCAGCGTCAAACCAGTGGGCTCTGCCCCTTGTGCCTGTAGTAACGTCCTGGACAAAGCACCTGTGGATTGGTTTTCCATGTACTGGCTTCCTGGCTCTTAAATCCCCAACTACTATTTCTTGGAATGGGGTCAAATCCTAAATAAACCACTTATACATGTATTCTAGGCACATAAATTCTCCTTTTGGGGAAGAGGAGCATGATAGGGACTCAGGCTAAAATAACATTTTATTTAAAAAATGCTGGTTGTAAGTTGATTTCATGTCTCATTAACATTAGTTTGCAAAACAGTGATCCAAGGGTTGGGAAGAAAGAGAATTCAAGTGAAAGAGAGGATTTTCAGATGATGGGAGAACTGAAAATTTCTCATTTGTGTCAGAGAACTTTGCAAAATGCCCATTGGTGAATGGTACTCATGAGCCAGAATTTAGCCCAGCCAGCTAGAAAGTATCTCTCTATTCTGTGGCATATATCAGCCTCGCTCACTGCTCTCACCTTTACGACTTCATAGGAAGATAGAATGCACATCATGCGTTTACATTCAATTAGCAAGTATTTACCGAGTCTCAATAATTCTAAGGTTACTATGTTAGAATGTTTCTAGAAGCGAGTTGAAACATACGTAATAAGAAATTGGAAGTCTCCTGGGCACTGCTGGTTCTACCCAATTTTTGTTAGGAAAAATAAGGGGGTTTTAAAGGAAATAAAGAAATTAGACATGACTCTATGTGTGTGTGTGTATTTGATTAGAGACTGAAATAAAACTTGATGGCTTGAGTTAAAATTCATAGAAAAAGAAGAGTAGCCAATACAGAAAACACTGAACAAGTGTGAATGTGTTAGTCACTCAGTCGTACCTGACTCTTTGTGATCCCATAGACTGTAGCCCCCCAGGCGCCTCTGTCCATGGAATTCTCCAGGCAAGAATCCTGGAGTGGGTTGCCATGCCTTCCTCCAGGGGATCTTCCCAACCGAGGAATCAAACCCAGATCTCCCACACTGTAGGCAGATTTTTTACCATCTGAGCCACTAAGGAAGTCAGGAACACAATTTTAACATCAGATTCTTACTATACATGAGTACTTAAGGAATGTAAATAAGATACACATGCAAAGTAACTACATGTGTCCACATACGTGTTACAGGGCTTCCCTGATCATTGAGGAGGTTTACAGGCTGCACAGATTTCCTTTTCTATGAATTTTACCCTGTTATCCTGGCCTGTCAATCGGATTGTTAGTTCCTTTCGATGAATCTGTAAAATTTTAATATTTTCTGTCATGTGTGTCACAGATAAAGTCTTACATCATTACTATTTCAAAAGAGTCCCAGTAGCATCTAACAAACTCTTTACTTGCCACACTGAATTTAAGTAAAAAATAAAGAGCCTACAAGAGGAGAGTGTCTGTTCAAGTTTTTTCTCTTGTTAGTCAAAGGGAACAGTTATGAGATGAATAAGTTTTGAGAATCTAATGTACAGTATGGTGATTATAGTTAATAATACTATGTTGTATATTTGAAAACTGCTGAGTAGATCTCATATTTTCACCACAAAAAAAGGAATGGTAATCATGTGACTTGATGGAGGTAGTGGCTAACACAGTGGGGGTAATCATTTTTCAATATAAATGTACCAAGTCGGCACATTGTACTCTTTTAAGTTTGTACAATGTTACATGAATTATATCTCAATTAAACTGCAAAGTAGAGTTTTATCTCTGGTCCAGAAACATAGTATCCAAAGGGTCTAATAAATCTCCTTGAGCCCCTATCATTCTATTGAAGGCAGTATAATGACCAGTGGAGAAGCTAAAGGGTGAAAAATGTATAGGAACAGTGCTCGTAGACCAAGGGGCTTATCTTCCATCTTGATCTAAATTTCAGAATTATTTAAAATAATCTGTGAACACTTGTAAGGTAAAGGAAAAAAAAAAGAAAAGCTGAAGCACCACCTGTACTTGCCCTGGTTAAGCACAGGGCTCACTAGTGCCTTGCCCTGTGCAGTGGCATGCAGGAAGTGCTAAAGAAAGACTTACTGAATAGTTGAGTGCCTCTGTGAGCATAGCATCTTAAGAGGGATGCCAACAAGTGGAAGCACATCCAGTGATGGATGATGAAGGTCATCAAGGTCCGAGACCATGCACTATGTTGAGTCATGAAGTTAGAAGTCTTCAGAAGTAAGCTTGAGAGAACCCACGATGGTGGGGCCTCGTGGTGTCCTGACTCCATGGCTTGGATTTGGAAGTGATATCAGTCTCCCAATGGCAGTAGAGGTCCATGGGAAGAAGTTCAAAAGAAGGTGAACTTTCATATTTAATTCAACAACAGCAAACAATATTAAAGCCCTTTTTTATACACCGAACAATGGACCTGATGTTGAGGTTAAAAAATACATGAGACACAATCTCATGTCTCAAAATGTTCAGTTGGGCGGGAGAAGCTAGTCTCTATACTATTAAAGTTAATAAATAGTGAAAGTAATGTAATATACTGAAGGAGAATCGAGGATATAGTGATTAATTTGCTTAAATACATTCAATAAGTTACCTCGAAAGATACTGAGCTTCCAAACACAGAAGGCATTTGAGCCAAATGTGAGTTGGACTCAAAGGCACTTGGACGTGGACAATAAATACAATTGTTTAAAAGTTGACTGAGTTTGAAAAAACAGAGCCCTAGATGGCTGTATATCCAAGAACATGTTTGCTTAATGGATTTCATTCTAAAAATAAACATGAAGTCAATGGTAATGAAAGAAAACTGCTATTGTTTTCATATTTGGCCTGGGTTGCCAGTGTACGATCCATTGTCTAAATCAGGGATTGGAAAACTATGACTCATGGGTAAAATTCACGTATCTGCCTGTGTTTGTAAATACAGTTGTATTGCAGCATAGCCACGCTCATCAATTCATATATTGCCCAAGGCTCTTTGAGTACTTATGGAAGATTATCTAGTCTCAGATCTAAAATACTTAGTATCAAATTCTACAGAAAGAGTTGGCTGAGAGTTGGTCTAGATAACCACCTGTTATTGTTGTTGAAGCTAGGGTAGTAGGTCGGGGGGGCAGTGGTTATTGGCTTAAATGTTGGATTAGGTTATTTTCAACTTTGCAGGTTGCATTAAAATCGTGATTATTCTATTTTTCTTGTTAGATCCCAAGTAAGTTGTTGTATTAATGTAGATAATCATGTTCTTATCAGTTAACTAGTAAAAACAACACTAACTCCCTAAGAGTTGGGAAATTCTCAGTGTAATCAATCCAATTCAATTGGATCATGTGTCTTTTCTCCTCCAACCTAAAAATTACATTATAAACCTGCAGATTACTTGGGTTTCATCACTGTTTCCGCTCAAAAATACATTTAAATTGATTAGAAAACAGTTGATGTGGTACTGCTATAGCAACAGGACCTATATGATGAGGTAATGCTTGCTTGATATTTAATGTTAAATTAATGAGAATTATGTACTCATGACTACTCTTAGAGTGCCAGTAATAGATGTTTTATTATGATGTGAGCAGAGAGATTCCGTCTTCTCACTATTTTGCTCTTAAACTGATTGATCTTGCCAGGCTTCCTGGAGAATTGAGTGCTGAGGTGTATTGTAAATGCAGCCAGGGAAGTATGAAAACTATTTTTTAAACATAAACTGCTAAGTTAAATATTTGTATAACTTTAGAAAAGTCCATTTATCCAGGTCTTCAGCATGCAGATCCATCCTCTCAAAAATAGAACGTTTATGCTAGAAATGTGAGACCTGGTTCTCCCATGGGCAGCTGTGGGAGCCAGCCTCTAATATGGCTCCTCATGGTCTTCATCTTCTCCTATGGTCACTGTCTGTATTAAGTGGGACTGAATTGTGCAATCATTAGGGTACTGCAAAAATGATGGAATGTGGTATCTAAAGCTAGGTAATAAAAGATATTAAGGGATTTCTCTGGTGGTTCAGTTGCTAAGACTCCATGATTCCACACTGCAAGGGGCATGGGTTCAGTCCCTAGTCAGGGAACTGGGATCTCTCATGCTGCACAGCATGGACAAAAAGAAAGAAAGAAAGAAAGAAAATGGACAAATAAAAATAAAAGATACTGAGACTTCTACCTTGCTTTCTTGGGTCATTCACTCACAGAGGTATTAAAGAAGGATACCCAAGCAGCACTGTGGGAAGCAGACTGACAAGGGAAGGAGACAATCTTGCCAAGAGTCAAGAGCAACTTGAGAGCTTACATGGGATAACAGCTTTGGAAGGAAATCCTCCAGCCACAGTCAAGACTTCCGATGGTTGCAGAGATCTGGATTGTAATCTCATGAGAGACTTAAAGCCAGAATCGCTCAGTTATGATTCTCTCAAATCCAGGCAATGCAGAAACTGAAAGATGATAAATGTTTGAAGCCATTAAATTTGGAGATGAATTGTCATGTGCAGTAGGTGACTAATATAGCAGCAATACCACGTGTGGGCTTCCCTGGTGACTCAGATGGTAACGAATCCACCTACAATGTGGAAGACCTGGGTTTTACCCCTGCATCGGGAAGATCTCCTGAAATAGGACATGGCAACCCATTTCAGTACTCTTGTCTAAGAAAATTCCATGGACAGAGGAGCCTGGAGGGCTACAGATCATGGGGTTGCTAAGAGTCAGGCACAACTCAGCAGTTTTCACTTTCACTCTGTGTGGGACAGTTATGAAGTGCTGCTTCACTGAAAAGATCAATCCATGCTATAGAGCCTTGGCAGCTGGGAAGAGAATGTCCTATCCCAGGGGCCACACAGCAACTCAGTGCCCCAGAGATGAAGGCCTTCCTCTCCAGGTAGTTTCAGCCTGATTGGGATGCCTGGTTTAATGGATGGGAATGATGCAGAGAAGTGTTTTGAACTAAGAGGCTGGCAAAGATACCTGTTCTACTCGTATAAAGCTGTATCACGTGAGTTCTAGACTTCCTTTCTGTAGTTAAAATGACTCTTTGCTTTTTCTAAGTCAAATAAGGGAACACATGTGAAAACATGTTTGAAAATAGTATAGAACTATTGCTGTGATTGCTGGTCCTTGGCACCTTCTTTGAAGATGAATGCTAGCTCTTGCTTGTCTATAAACGTTGATGAAACTGTCCATTTTTCTTCATCAGAATTATGGGACACATGAATATGTTATCTTCCATACCTTGATGTTCCCTTCTCTGCGAGTATCTGAGTTTATTCACTCTCAATTTTAACTACAAAGTCAAAGAAAAGATTATTTTCCTAAGCTAATTGCCATCATGTTTCCCCTTCTAAAGGTTTTCAGCTTGGCCTGTCATATCTATCCAGTCTGAGAAGACCCTGAATCTCCATTTTTAATCATCTCTGCACTCTGTGTTATGAATCACCCAGTGCTAACCACCTCTAAAGGAATAAAAGGAACACACTTTTAGTATATATTGCTCATACCATCATGAATGTCAAAAAAATACATTTTACAACATTGATTCATTGACTCATTCATTTCATAACATTAATACTTTGTACTATAATTAACATCATGAAAATTTATATTCTGCATCATGCTCTATTCTAGATGCTAGAAATACAGCTGTGAACAAAGCAGAATCCATACTTTCACAAAGCTTTTAGTTTATTAGTGAGTGAATGCAGATCATAAACAATCTCCATGAAATACATAGCATATTACATAGTGCAATTGAAAAAAAAATGAAAGAATTATAGGGAGTACATGGAGGGTGTAGTTTCAAATACAGTTGCCAAAAGTCTTCATGGGAAAGGTGCTGTTTGAGTTAAGATCTTGGAGATAAAAAGTGACATTGAGTCCCAAAGAACACTGCCGCCAGAGGAAACAGTGAGAAGAAAGGCCCTCATGTGCAAGATTGTTTGGTGTGTCTCAGAGAGAAAAGAGGTTAACATGACTGAAGCAAAGTGAGAAGGAGTGATTGTTACTTCCCAGGAGGCACAGTGGTAAAGAATCTGCCTGCCGGTGCTGGAGAAGCAAGGGACCTGGGTTTGATCCCGGGTCAGGAAGGTCCCCTGGAGGAGGAAATGGCACCCCACTGCAGTTTTCTTGCCTGGAAAATTTTGTGGATAGAGGAGTCTGCAAGATACAGTCTGTGGGGTCACAAAGAGTTGGGCACAACTAAGCACCATGCACAAGACTAGAGGGTATTTTTCTTTCTTTCTTTTTTTTTTTTTGTTTGTTTGTTTGTTTTTGAGGCTAGAGGTTTTAACAGGAATTTAGATGTTTTCCAGTGACTTGACATGGGATGAGATGGGAAGCTTCTGAAGAGTTGAGCAGAATGTTGATTTGATCTGACTTGTGGCAGCTCCACTGGTAAAGAATCCACCTGCAATGCAGGAGCCCCTATTTGGACTCCTGGGTTGGGAAGATCCTCTGCAGAAGAGATAGGCTTCCCACTCCAGTATTCTTGGGCTTCTGAGGTAGCTCAGAACATAAAGAATCTGCCTGCAATGTGGGAGATCTGGATTCAGTCCCTGTGTTAGGAAGATTCCCTGGAGGAGGGCATGGCAACCCACTCCAGTTTTCTTGCCTGGAGAATCCCCACAGACAGAGGAGCCTGGTGGGCTATAGTCCATGGGGTCACGAAAAGTTGGACATGACTGAGCGACTATTCACAAGCACATATTTTATAAGAAGCACTCTGACAGTTGTGATAAGAACAGAATGAGGAGGCCTATAGCAGATACTGAGTAACTGGTAAGAAGGTTTGAGCATTAATTTGAGTGAATAATAATAATGGAGTCTTTTACTAGAGAGACTTTTTTAAAGGTGTGGAGAAGTGGGCAAAAATTCTGGATATATTTTGAAGGGAGAGCCAGAAGGAGTTACTGACAGATTGACTTAGGATGTTAGAATATTATTCCAGAGATTTTTGGCATCACACAAATGGAAGAATGGACTTTTTAAAAAGTGATGATAAAGACTGCAGGGAAATGCAATTTGGAAAGTTAGAACCTAAAGAGTTCATTTTGTAATATTTTAACCTGAGGACACCTAGGTGAAAATGTCAAGTAGACAATTAGTTGTTCAAGTTGGGAGTTCAAGGATGAGGTATGGGCTGAAGATGTTCATTTATAATTCATCAAGATTTAAATGATCTCAAGGCTGAAAAAATGTGTTGGTTAAAAAGAAAAGTTGTTCAAATATTTAGTTCTGGAACACTCTAAGTTTAGAGATAGGTGAGGAGAGGAGAGCACAGCATAAAAGAGCTTGAGGGGGAGCAATCTGTTACTCAGGAGAAAATCCATGGCACTGAGCATTCTGGAAGCCCAGTTAAGATAGTGTTTTAAGGATGAGAGATCCATTCACTCTATCAAATGCTGTAGATAAGACAACAGATGGGAACTATTGACAAGAGTCATTTCAGTGGAGTTGGAAGCATGAAAACCTAAATGAGGTGAGTTGAAGGTACAAGATAGGAAGAGAAATAATGGAGTGCCACTGAGGACAACTATTTTGAGAAGTTTTTCTTCAAAGTAATGAAAGAAAATCTGAGGTGGTATCTGAAGAAAAAAGAGAGCTCCTAGGAAAATTGTTTTAAGGAGAGAGATAATAGAGATTATTTTGTGTTTGTGGGAAAATCTCAGTAGAAAAGAAACAATGATGGGCAGGGGGGGAAATTGGTGGAAGCAATGTGCTTGTGTGGCTACGTGAAACTGGCATGTAAGTGGAAAGACTGATCATCGTTTGGAGTACAGTTTTTAGCAATAGACACAGTTCATAGGCACAGGTACATGTAGTAGGCATATCTGTTTGAGACTCTGAAATTTTCTTCTGTTGCTTCAGTATTCTCAGAAAACACAATATGCCATGTCATGGACTAAGAATGTGCATAAAAGAGTAGGTGTTGGAAATCTGAAGAGAGAGAAAACCATTTAAAATAGTTATCCAAGAAAACAGAAGAGACATTAGATTGGGCAACTAAAATGTGAATCCTAGGTGTCATTAAAAGCTCACTTGACATTGATAGTCACATTTAAATAATTGTGGTGTCTTTTCCCCCAGGATGTTCAGCTGTCTGGTTTGGGCAGGGAGTAGAAAATGACATAAGTGAAATGCAAACAGGGACATAAAGGCGTTGTCAAGAGAGGAGAGAAAATAAATGAAGGGCAGGGTAGCTAAAAATAGAGGTCAGGGAGTGGTTATAATGACTGGAAATGGAATAAGCAGAATAAGGAGTGATGTAGAAATGGAGGACAGGTGAGTCGGGTTAACAGTAGAGATCCATGAGTTAAAGAGATTGTTGGAGTTGGAATTTTAGACCAATACATTGAAAAGATAGGATGTGGTTGTTGGAGGGAAAAAGAATGTTGTAAATGGAATTTGGAGGGACTATAGTTACTGTCAACAACAAGTTTTTGGAGCTGGAGATATGGGCATTGGAAGAAAGGATGTCAAAGAGCTCTAGGCAAAGATATTGAAAGGACCATCTAAGTGAATACCACAATTCTTTAGAAATATGGTAGGGAGTAGTGGAGAGAGTGACCCCAAATCAGGAACTAAAATTTTCAAGGACTGAAAAAGTGATGAGAGAGTCACACCAACTGCCAAGGAAAGATACTAGAGAGAATGGTCTCATGACATGTAATCATGGGAGTAAAAACTGGATTTTTTTAAAGAATAAGAAGCAGAAACGTGACTGAGTTCTCCTCCAGGAAAGGAATATGCAGTATGTGATGAAAAAAACCTATGCCCCTTGAAACAATTTCAAGGAGACAGATTTTAATTTTGAAAAAAAAAAAAAAAAAGAACATGAGAGATTTCACTGATGACATATCACTGTGGAAAGATCAGTGAAATATTTTCATATTCTATTCTTTAGTAACTTGGTTATATGTTCAAGAAAATAGGTGTAGAGGAGAAATAGTCTGTATACATGCAGGTATGACTGAGCCAGAGCGGAGTTCAATTGTATTAATTATTCACCTATAACTGTACACCAGTGACCCACATGATGGGCTCAGGGACACAAACTCAGAACAGCCTCTGGTCTTTCTGAACCATCTTTAGTTCTATAGTTTCACAGTGTTTTTGTGATATAGAAAAACAGTGTTCCCTTGGGTAGTCAGATGGAAAGTAAGAAAATGGTATAAGATTTCAGAATAAAATAGTAACTGATATCAAATATAAATTTGGATGCTGATAAAAATATATCTAAAACAAGCAGCAAGATAATAAAGAAGTGGGAAAAGCCTCTGCTAGATAAGCTCTAGCATTATTTACCCTGCTTTCTGCCCAGTCTCACTGGGCTTTGATTTTTCTATAGGAGAAAAATATATAGTATAAGCTGAGAAGGTCTGACCAGATAAATCCTAAGATCTTGGCTCTAAAATTATAATGTCTTAACCTTCTGACGAGGAAAATAATTTTTAAGTGTTTTCATATAATAAATTTCCTTTATGCTACTCTGTTTTAAGCTATTTGAAAATTGTTTACATAATTTAAAATGAGAGCTCTCAATAAATAACATTAAATAAGCTTTGTTTTTGCTTTAGAAAGCAAGTGGATGAATGCCACAAAACACATGCCTATATATACAGAACAAAGAATAAAATTTATTTTCTTTCCCTAACCCAGGCAAAGAAAAGCATTTTCCTAGATATTTAATTTCCCTAACAAATTCAAAGATATATGCTAGTCAGCACTACTGGTTTCCTATAAATATGTAGCCAATATAAATCTTCAAAAATGATTAAAGGGAATAATAGATGATAAGGAAAATGGTAAAGCTTAAAATTTAAAAAAAGAAACCATTTCTCTAAAAACTGTGGTTGTAAGATTTTACCCTTCATCCATCATATGTGACAGGTTTGAAATAAGCAAGTACTAGCCCCCAAAATATACACTTCAATGGGATTTCTTAGGACATTTTATACTAAGATTTAGCTCTTCCTTTTCTATGTTCTCAAATTACAGCCTTTGTGAACTGAGGCTACAGTTGATCACTCTCAATAAGGCTGGAATATAGTCTAGAGCAGTGAATTTCAAAGCAAGATCAGAAGACTGACTGCCCCTCTGCAAATAGTTCTTGCTAGTCTGCAGAGAGATAAGGACCTTGGTGCAGTGCAGTTCAGTTCAGTTCAGTCGCTCAGTCGTGTCCAACTCTTTGCAACCCCATGAATCGCAGCAGCACGCCAGGCCTCCCTGTCCATCACCGACTCATAGAGTCCACCCAAACCCATGTGCATCGAGTCAATGATGCCATTCAACCATCTCATCCTCTGTTGTCCCCTTCTCCTCCTGCCCTCAATCTTTCCCAGAAGCAGGGTCTTTTCCAATGAGTCAGTTCTTCACATCAGGTAGCCAAAGTATTGAAGTTTCAGCTTCAAAATCAGTCCTTCCAATGAACAGCCATGATGATCTCTTTTAGGATGGACTGGTTGGATCTCCTTGCAATCCAAAGGACTCTCAAGACTCTTCTCCAACACCACAGTTCAAAAGCATCAATTCTTCGGTGCTCAGTTCAGTTCAGTTCAGTCGCTCAGTCCGACTCTTTGCGACCCCATGAATCGCAGCATGCCAGGCCTCCCTGTCCATCACCACCTCTCGAAGTTCACTCAGACTCATGGCCATCGAGTCCATGATGCCATCCAGCCATCTCATCCTTGGTCGTCCCTTTCTCCTCCTGCCCCCAGTGCCTCCCAGCATCTTTTCCAATGAGTTAACTCTTTGCATGAGGTGGCCAAAGTACTGAAGTTTCCACTTTAGCATCATTCCTTCCAAAGAAATCCCAGGGTTGATCTCCTTCAGAATGGACTGATTGGATCTCCTTGCAGTCCAAGGGACTCTCAAGAGTCTTCTCCAACACCACAGTTCAAAAGCATCAATTCTTTGGTGCTCAGCCTTCTTCACAGTCCAACTCTCACATACATACATGACTACTGGAAAAAACATAGCCTTGACTAGATAGACCTTAGTCAGCAAAGTAATGTCTCT
>SJYC01002419.1:0-13182 GCA_006408675.1 Madoqua kirkii
CTCAGTAATTTAAATCAAACAGTCTGACATATTTTCATGGATTCATTTCAATAGTTCTGTATCTGTTTTCTATTTCTGAATATGTTTTTATTTTGAATCTGTCCTCTTTTCTTGTTTTTTAAGAAGATTTTTGTTTGTTTGTTTCGCCCTGCCAAAATTGTGGAAATTTTCATTTCTGTCATTGCTACAGAAATCTGTCACATGTGAATCCTATTTATTATTTAAAAGGAGAATTTTTGTTTGTTTCTGTCATAGTCCATAAAGTTTAAGGGGCATAACCTTCACTGATGATGCCACTGGTTTAGATCTTTGTGGTGGTAGCAGATATTGTAATAAGAAGTTTATAGAACATAGTAAAGAGGGATTCAATTACTGTGAACAGCAATTTATGATAGATCAATAAGTTCCAAAAAATAGACTTCTGTTTTTTTCAGTAAGAATCTTGGAATTCTGACATGGTTGACCTCAGCAAAAGCACTGCTCGAGATAAGGTGTTCCCAGGCCGTCTTATATTGGTCTCCATGGGAACAAAGATTCACACTGTGTATAACCCTGCAGTTCCTAAATGCACAGCTAAAATAGACATTTTTGATGACAGAAGCCTTTCATTGTTTTTTTATTCTTATTATACCCAAATGTAAGCCCATGGAATATAGTTTTCCTACCAGTACAGTGTAACCAAAATAACACCGTATCTCTGATAAACATACATATATTAAGGTCACCATAACAACAAAAACAGCAACAACAAAAAGTAAACAATAGAAGGGATTAATTTCTATTACACATTCTTCTCAATTTACTTGTTTAGCCTGGGGATCGATATACCTTGGACACTGGCAACAGTGTTCATAAATTGCTTAGATGCTGACTTCAACTGTACCTCCTGTTTCAGATCCAGTAACTTGACCAAAAGCTCATGTCAAGGTCTGAGGATTCAGGTCTCTGAGGCAAAGAGTATACAACCTCCCAAGTGAAAAACAAGGTGGTAAATTTACCACCACGAAGAAACTCAGCAATCACCAGCAATATACCATCAAGTCAGAATGATATCTAAGAGGTTAGATTTGAACAAATCTCATTGGTTTAAGAAATGTTCATGAAACTCTTGATATGGGGCAGCCCAGAAATAAAACTATGGACACCTATGGTCAACTAGTCTTCTACATAAATGCCAAGAATATATAATGGGGAAAAATATAATTTCTTCAGCATTCCTTGTCTGGTATAGCATGGGATTTATGCTAATTTTTAGTCTTTCTGACATATTATTAATAAATAAGGAGACTTTTATATACAAGAGAACAATATATACATTCATATTAAAAAGAGAACACAGAGTCTTTGAATTGAATTTCATAAATGCTTAATTATAGCTTAGTGAAAGTGAAAGTGAAGTCACTCAGTCGTGTCCAACTCTACGACCCCGTATATGAAACTCTTGATATGGGGCAGCCCAGAAATAAACCTATGGACACCTATGGTCAACTAGTCTTCTACATAAATGCCAAGAATATATAATGGGGAAAAATATAATTTCTTCAGCATTCCTTGTCTGGTATAGCATGGGATTTATGCTAATTTTTAGTCTTTCTGACATATTATTAATAAATAAGGAGACTTTTATATACAAGAGAACAATATATACATTCATATTAAAAAGAGAACACAGAGTCTTTGAATTGAATTTCATAAATGCTTAATTATAGCTTAGTGAAAGTGAAAGTGAAGTCACTCAGTCGTGTCCAACTCTACGACCCCGTAGACTGTAGCCCACCAGGCTCCTCCATCCATGGGATTCACCAGGCAAGAATACTGGAGTGGGTTGGCATTTCCTTCTCCAGGGTATCTTCCCAACCCAGGGATCAAACCCGGGTCTCCTGCATTGCAGGCAGACGCTTTATCCTCTGAGCCAGCAGGGAAGCTAATTATAGCTTAATTTGTCTCAAATTTATTATGAGAAACTTCAGAGGTACAAAGAAATAGAAAGATGTATAATTTTTGCCTCAGTCAAATAGGGAAAATGCAGTTCACATACACACACACAACAGTAGTATGGGGTTTGTTTATTTGGTATACAGTAAATGTACAGCTGAAAACCAATAAAAGGAAAAGCAAAGCAAAAGGAAATAGTTCTGGTCTATTTATGGATCTGCAAAATATTCCTGAATAAGAAATATCTGAAATGTGAATAGTATTTAAGGCGTGGATCCCAAAACATAAGAGTAGAGAGATCCTGGCCAGAGAAAATAGAAGAAACAAAGTCATCGATTGCCAGATTTTAGGGTAAGTTTAGAGAATGTAGAGGGGCCCAACGTAGCTGGATAAAAGCATCTAATGAAAGGGAATTGAGGGGAAAAGATAAAGAAACAAGAAAGAATCTAGTATGAGTTTCTTGTAGCCATACCCCAAGCAAAATGTAACAGATGGTAGCCCAATTAATAGTTCATTTATGAAGCATATTATCTCATCCCATAGACATTCATTTTCAAAAACAATAGAATTAGAACAAATTTCTAAGAGAAAGGCATAAAACCAAACAATTGAGGAGTCACCCAGGTTTCCTTTCCACACCATCTCATTGTAACCACATAATTTCTTTTAATGTGATAATTTATGGAATTAGATAGTTATACCTAATTTTCTAATGCACGAGTGAGAAGGTTGGATATTATTCCAAGGAAAATAGGGCTCCTCAGCAATTATTGAGCAGGTCGGTCATACAATAAGAGAAGCGCTTTAGAAGGACAATTCTTGCATTCCTCCAAGTGGTCACACGCAAAACTAGTTGGGTCCTTTAAAGTGCAGATTGTAGTCTGAATCACAGTAGCATGCTTCTTCGGCTAACCTGAGGCCAGGCGTGAGAGGTGGACTGTAAAGAGAGCTGAGCACCAAAAAATTGATGCTTTTGAACTGTGCTGTTGGAGAAGACTCTTAAGAGTCTCTTGGACTTCAAGGAGACCCAACCAGTCCATCCTAAAGGAAATAATTCCTGGGTGTTCATTGGAAGGACTAATGCTGAAGCTGAAACTCCAATACTGTGGCCATTTGATGCAAAGAACAGACTCATTTGAAAAGACTCTGATTCTGGGAAAGACTGAAGGCAGGAGGAGAAGGGGATGACAGAGGATGAGATGGTTGGATGGCATCACCGACTCAATGGACATGAGTCTGAGTAAGCTCCAGGAGTTGGTGATGGACAGGGAGGCCTGGTGTGCTACAGTCATGAGGTTGCAAAGAGTTGGACGTGACTGAGCGACTGAACTGAATGCCAGACGACATTTATTTCAATTCCTCAAAGAAAGTGTATATGTTTTCTTCTAATACCTCAAAGGACACAGGTCCTGGAGACGAGACCTGAATTCTAAACTGTAATGAATATCACCCTATTTACTTTAAATCTGAATGTGTCACTTTAGGCCACACCCTCCTCATGGCAATTTTCATCGCCATGTTTCTCAGGGTGTAGAGGAGAGGGCTCAGCATGGGGGTAATCACAGTGCAAAACACAGAGATATCGTTGTTCTTGTTCTCACTCCCTGCTGGTAGAACATAAGTATAGATACGGGGCACAAAGAATAACACTGCAGCTGTTATGTGAGAACTACATGTTGAGAGAGCTTTTTTTCACCCTGCAGAAGAATGTGTTCTAAGGTTATATAGTATGACTATGTAAGAAGCTACTAGAACAAGAAATATGACAACCACAGCCATTCTTGAATTTGCAATCACTACGATCCTCACAACATGAATATCTTTGCACACCAGTTTCAAAAGAGGCTTCACATCACACAGGTAGTGATCTATCTGACTAGGACCACAGAAAGGTAACTTGAGTACCATGGGAAGTAAAGCAATAGAATGCCCAAAACCCACAGCCCAGGCCAGGACGGTCAACATGTCCCATCTCTGTCTGTTCATGATGACCATGTAGTCCAGGGTCCTGAGGACGGCGACGGCGTGGTCAAAAGCCAGGGACACCAAGATGAGTATTTCCACACCTGCCAGCAAGCGGGCAGCGAAGAGCCGGGTCATCCAGTTGTTATGGGAGATGTTTCTTCCTGCTGCAGTGAAGTCCCTGACTAGCCTGGGGACCAGCGTGGAGGGTAGCAGACATCCATGAGGGGGAGGTGACAGAGCAGGCGTGGGTCCATTGTTGCATTAGACGGCTGCGGGGGACGGTGAGAGAGACCGTGAAACTCCCTGTAAGCCAGCCAGGCAACAGAGAGGAACAGACTAGTAGCTCTGTTTTCTTATTTCCCCACAGCCCTATGAAAACAAATCCTGGGACACTGTTTTGGTTTTCCATAAGGTTGAGTAGAGTTCAGAGGACACAACAGAAATTCAGTTCATCTGAAACAATACAGAACATAATATATCTTTAATTGCATATTTAAAGTTTTGGATTATTGTGCATTGAGCAAAGATGTAGGTCACAGAAAATTTACTATAAACAATCTATCATTTGATATTCAGAGCAACATATTCTGAACATTATTTAATAAAATAATAATTATTTCTGGAACATAGCAACCCAACCAACAGGTGGTATTCTGATACTCATTTTATACTTGTAAAATAAATGCCAGAGGTTTCAGTAATTTGCACCAAATCATCAAGATATGAAGTTGCAATCAAACTAAGGTGAGCCTGCCTCTGATACCAGAGTTCATGCTCTTGGGAACTGTGCAGCAACATTCACTGACCACGGGAACTCCAGCTTTTGTCCATCTCTGTAAAAAATATAAAGTCATTCTCCATCCCAACCTTTAGCCATCTATGTAATGGCTATTTAAATATTTAAGAAAATCTCTCCACTTTGCCATGTGCATGTAAATCACGTACAAAATCCCAATTTCAGATGAACATTCTATACATTCAATGGAACTAAACATTATGTTTGAAATTTTTGAAAAATGCTTTTAGTCATAGCAGAGCATACCTGTATTAGTTGAAAATATTTTCAATGACTCTCCTTGTAGTCATGTGTGATAAAGATCCACAACATGGAGAGACTGGAAACAGAGAAGTTAACCACAATGTGAACCATCTAAATACAGGAAGAAAGGTTATTGTTACGTAAAAATTCACTTTAACCTTAATTTCTATAAATATATGTTTCAGAGGTTTCTGTTGATACTCCTTAGCGCTAGTTTTTTTTTTTTTGACATTGGGTGAACTCAACACAAAGAATGACCTATTTAGTTAAACACTTTTAGAGCAGTGGCACCTTTTTGATGGAGTAAACCAAGGAGAACAGACTGAATATGTTGAAAAAAATAAACTTTTACCCCAAACCAAATGTTCTGCACAATAAAATCATTGTTTACATCAAATACTGTTAATTATAATGAGTTGTTATTTAATGGCATCATTGAGAAAGAATGGGATATGTTAGGTAGATCCACCATCTAATGATACAGGCTCACAAGTCCTGTTTGATTTTTGTTGAGCACTAAACAGTTCCCCCTCTCTAAGCCTTCTTCAGGGCTTCCCAACTGGTAAGAAAAATTAATACTGCTGGGTCTATTTTCCTTACATCAAGAATGAAATGAAATTCACCTCTAGTCTATATTTAAGTGGAAGACTCTGATCACATGATATAAACAAATTTAAATATACTTTTTAATTAAAATTATAATAGAAATTATAGAAAAACTAGAGAAGCAAAACTCTACAAAATGCAACTTTTAGTTTAGCATATTTTTTAAACAGTAGTACAAGCTTCAGCATCCCTCAATATTTGAATCAGTGCTGTGCTACTTGCAATGGTTGGGCAGAACTTTGGAAAATACAGACTCACAGAAAAGGATTCTTCAGTGCAGGCCTTCTTCATTTGGTCTTCCTTTAAACCAAAAAAAGAAAAAAAAAGACTCCACCTTGTCCCTTTCTTTGTCCCTCCCTGTCTAAGCAGGTAAAGTAAACCTCTGACATGCTCAGTGCATGTCCTGACTAGTGAATGAGTGCAAACTTCCAGATGGGTCAAAGAGATCAGCATTTTAGATGCATATCTGATAAATAATAGTAAAGAGTAAGGGACAGAAAGATTAGAGACCAGTGGCAGAAATCAGAGCATAAGGGGAATTTTTTATTGTGAGAAAGATCCAGAAAAAGAAGAAGAATTAGGGGATGAGACAGGGCAAATCTCACTTGACAAGGGTGAGCAAAGACCCATGTTAGGGATAAAAAGTAGTTTATCCCAGGTTTTCACTAGAGAGTTGAATTTTCTCTTCTCCAGTCCTCATATTATCCCTTACTCCAATCCAAGAAGGAGAATTCAATTGGGGGCTGTAAGTAGGGGTGATGGTGTGTCCTGGACAGAAAATGTTAGTGTAATAAATAGGACAAGAAGTACAACATCACTAGGATCAGTGCATGCTCACTGCATATCGTTAATCCGTGCCCTTGTCCTTTTCCTATCCCTATGCCTTATAAATAAGAAATGTGTAGGCACAGAATACTGTGCCTCTGATCCCTTCTATATGTCCCCGCCTGAGCCTGTGTTGCATTAAGCAGAGATGGAGAGTTGGACTGTGAAGAAAGCTGAGCACCAGAGAATTGATGCTTTTGAACTGTGGTGTTGGAGAAGAATCTTGAGAGTCCCTTGGACAGCAAGGAGATCCAACCAGTCCATCCTGAAGGAGATCAGTCCTGGGTATTAATTGGAAGGACTGATGTTGAAGCTGAAACTCCAATACTTTGGCCACCTGATGCGAACAATTGACTCATTGGAAAAGACCCTGATGCTAGGAGGGATTAGGGGCTGGAGGAGAAGGGGACAACAAGGATGAGATGGCTGGATGGAATCACCCACTCAATGGACATGGGTCTGAGTGAACTCCAGCAGTTGGTGATGGACAGGGAGGCCTGGCATGCTGCAGTCCATGAGGTTGCAATGTGTTGGACACGACTTAGCGACTGAACTCAACTGAATGAAAAAAGTGAAAGTGAAATTGTTCAGTCGTGTTGGACTCTTTGTGACCCCATGGACAGTATCCTGCACCAGGCTCCTCCATCCATGGGGTTTTCGAGGCAAGAGTACTGAAGTGGGTTGCCGTTTCCTTCTCCAGGGAATCTTACTGACCCAGGGATTGAACCCAGGTCTCTCGCATTGTAGACAGATGCTTTACCATCTGAGCCACAAGGGTAGTAATGAAAGGAGCAGCTCCCCCAAATATTAGAATCCTCTCATCTCCAAGAGAAATGTTTTTCTTGAACTTGAGGTTTCTCAGGAGACAGAACTGGACAGAGGCAACTGAACTAAAACCCAGTCTTGAATGGGAGGCAAGAAAAAGGAAATTGTCCAGTTGGACTTGAAACTTACCTTTTTTCTTTGCGGGGGAAAAAAAAGGATAAAGCTATGAGCTCTTGCTTCTTCAATTCTGATTTACTCTGAAGATGAATGATGCTCAGTATTTGCAACATGTACATTGTACTTCAAATAGGTCCACTCTACTTTCTGTCTCAGGACCTATGGGGAGCAAAGAGATTCCATAGATACCAACCCTTCCTAGAAGGCCTGAGTTAGACTCTCTTCAAAAGGGTCTGTAATACTGGCAGAAAGTTTCTTACTCTGCTCTCATAAATTTCTAGAATAAATAGGAAATATTCTCACTAGTCTGTGATAAAACTATCTCTAAATAGCCAGATCCATTACCCCAAATCATTCCCTGGCAGAGCATGGGAATTAAACATTTCCTCTTCCTCCAACAGATATTTATAGGGATTTCATGAAAAGTTCTTTGCCAAGGCTTTGAAGGAAAAATGTCTTCACCCTTCCCACTCAGTCCTGAAGGATTTGTTAAATGAGCTATTTAGTTCAGTTAATCCAGAATCACAGCAAACCATGAGGCTAATTAATCCTGGACAAGATTGTTAAATGGGAGATTCTGCCCAGAGAGCCCTCCTCTCCTCCTACTGTGTCCTAATGAATGGGACACCTTTCATTTCAGTTACCAAGCTCTCCACTCATGTACCCTACTCCAAGGAGAAAACACACTTTCAAAGTCACATGGAGGCATAGACTACAAAAAGTTACCGAAGTCTCTGTCCTTTAAGTCAAATCTTTCCCAATGAAAGAAGCAGCTCTGAGTGTAGGGAACGGTTCAGATAGATCTGCTCTAACAGATTCTAGGTTCATGACTTATGTTTCTGTGGCTTTCTACAAGTTTCTTAACTTCTCCTAGTTTCATATTCTAGAAACTGTTACTGCTAGATATATTAATTGTTATATAAATCCTGATGATACCAGTGAAATATAACTGACAATGAAAACTACTAATTTAATTTTTTATAATTCCTATACCATTTTGAAATCAGTCAGCTAAAGGAAGGGAGAAGAGAAAAATGGAAAGAAAACTGTTTTTACATACTTTTATATTTAAATGAACTTCTTAAAGTATGAGTTACATACAATAGATGCACCATTTTAAACATACAGTAAATAACTTATGACAAATATTTGCACTCATGTAAATGCCACCACATGACAGGGGAATACTAATTTTGTTCTTCTAGTCAAAAAACCAGATTATGGCTTTCTGTGTGTCTTCTCTTCATAATTATATTCTTTATTTTTCCTTTGCTTTTTATTATTTGGTATTATAAAATGGTTCCTTCTGAAGTAAGACAGAAAATCCTTTCCATGACACTCTCTAGCCTCTGGCGGTTTATATATATTTCTACAATTATTCATATATTACCCAACAGGTACTTGACCATTTACAGTATGCCAGGTGCTATCCCTAGGCACTGAAGATGTAATATTATATCTTCAGTGCCTAGAAATAAAATGACCAGAAAATAAAATGAATAAACTGTATGACAGGTTAGAGAGTAAGTGCTAAGCAGAAAAATTAAGCAGAGATGGAGGAATAGGCGATACAGAAGGTTACTGGATGGGTGTTGCAATTTTGTGAAGTAGTCTGAAAAGTCATTATTGAGAGGATACATTTTAATAATAAATCAAAAGTATTAAGGGGATAAGCCATGAATATATCCAGAAGAATAGTAATTGGGAGACAGGAAACAGGCTTGCAAAGATCCTTAGAAATGATCACAGCAAGAAGACCAGTTACTATCTTTAACCATAAAAAGTTGTTAACAGAAGAGAATATAATCAGATCTTCCACACTCGGATTGTCAGAGTCTGAAGGTCCATGAGTGCTGAGATTCCCAGAAAGACGCGCTCATGCAAAACATCTCAAGGCATCAATGAGCTCATCTGCCACAGTGTACAGTCCAGTTTTCAGGTCTGTAGGGAAATCAGCCAGTGCAGTCACTCAGTCGTGTCCGACCCCATGGACTGCAGACGGCAGTCTTCTCTACCCATCACCAGCTCCCAGAGCTTGCTCAAACTCATGGCCATCGAGTCGGCGATGCCACCCAACCATCTCATCCTTTGTCGTCCCCTTCTCCTCCTGCCTTCAATCTTTCCCAGCACTGAGGTCTTTTCTAATGAGTCAGTTCTTCACATCGGGTGGCCAAAGTATTGGAGTTTCAGCTGTAACAAAAGTCTTGATTATATTTATTCTCAGAGATAGATTCAATGTCTGTTTCCTTGTGGGCTGGCTCCTACTGCTGATACTCATTAGTTAACAGTACTCAAACAAGAATACAAATTTAGTGAGATACATGAAGAATAAGAGCTTTCCAGGTGGCACAGAATCTGCCTGCCAATGCAGGAGATACAAGAAATGCAGGTTTTATCACTGGGTCAGGAACATCTCCTCGAGAAGGAAATGGCAACTCTCTCCAGTGTTCTTGCCTGGAGAATCCCATGGACAGAGGAGCCTGGCAGGATGCTGTCCATGGGGTCTCAAAACAGTCAGACACGACTGAGCGACAGAGCTCACACACACACACTATGACATTAGTTCTATTGTATTTGTCAATTATTGCCTTTTTCATATGTACAATCTCATCCATGAAATGCTAGATTTTATAACATAACTCTAACAGATTAATAAAACAGTCATCCCTTCAGAAGTAACCAAAGATTAAGGAAGTGTCCATGAATTTAAACTACAGAAACAGATATATATATAAAACTAAGAAATATGAAAATAATAATCTGCATGATGAATAAAACATATTAATGTATATACAGAGAAGTTATGTATCAATACAGTGAATATCTTTGTTGTAACTAGAATTATCTGATTGGAACAGGAAGTGATGCATTATTTCCCTGTACATACACAGGCAAAGAAAAAGCTAATTTTTAGGAGTATTACAAAGGGGAGACAAGCACCAAATAGAGAGGCTTGACTAGTTGATATTTATGCTCCTTGGGCAGCATAGGTTTCTGGGAGAGACGTTATGCTATTGACTCTTGAGCCAGAAAGTATATGATACAGACGTAGCAGTCCCAGAGCTGTTTACCAACAAAATGGATGATAGAAATCGGGACAAGCTATTATACGTGGATAAGAAAAATAATAAATAATGCACGAAACCAGAAGTTAACCTACAGAAAGAATAGGATGTGGCTCACAAACAGAAACACAGAAGCAGACAGCAGACACGAGGAATGGGCTTGTGCCCCCACAAAAGGATGGGACTTCATGTTGTCTCTCTGAGACACTGGTTAAAATAATACATTTTGCCGGGTGCTCATTCTGCCTGTTCCCCTAAATGCCCCCCTGGAACACACTTGCGCTGTCCACAATAGGATGAGAACATTTTCTCTTTACCATCAGTCTATTATACTTAAACTCTGACAGAATCAGCAGTTGGCATCTTTCTGCTCTGCGCCGCTCAAGTCAGACTTTGTTGCACCATAACTTTCTCATGGCCTGTCTGACTTCTGCATTCCTCAGAGTGTAAATCAGAGGGTTGAGTAAGGGTGTCAAAATAGTGTAAAACACAGCCACCATCTTGTCCACTGGAAACAGAGTTAGAGGGCGAGCATATATGTATATACACGGTACAAAGAATAAGACAATAACAATAACGTGGGAGGTGCATGTGGAAAGGGCTTTCCTTCTTCCTTCTGCGCTGCAGTTACTCAGAGAATGTAAGATGAAAACATAGGAGATAAGCAGCAACAGGAAACTCAGCATGCATATGGTCCCACTGTTAAACACTATGAGTAGGTTGATGACATAAGTATCCACACAAGCAAGTTTCAACAAAGGTTGCAGATCACAGAAATAGTGATCAATAACATGGGGGCCACAGAAGGGTAATTTCACAACCAAGAGAATCTGTGCTGAAGAATGGATACAAGACCCTATCCAGGCCAGCTTCACCAGCGCCCCACAGACACGCTGGCTCATGATGGCTGTGTACCGCAGGGGCTTGCAAATAGCCACATAGCGATCAAAGGACATGAGGACAAGTACCAAGATCTCCATGCACCCAAAGAAGTGAAATGCAAAGATCTGGGTCATGCACTCATTGTAGGAGATGATTTTCTTCTCAGATAAGAATCTACAATTAGCCTAGGGGCAGTGGTTGTTGAAAGACAGGCATCAGCGAAGGATAAGTAGAAAAGGAAGAAGTACATAGGGCTCCCGAGTGTCTGGCTATATCGTATGGTCATCACAATTAGAAAGTTTGCCAACAGAGTCCCAAGGTATAGGAATAAGAAGATAGCAAATACTACTTTCTCCTTTAGTGGATCCTGTGTTAACCCAAGCAGAATGAACTCAGTCACACTGCTGTTCTCCATCATGGTTATGGTGAATAGAGAACAGGCACAGCTGAAAAGTGGTTCATCTGCAAAAAAAAAGTTGGAGTAATGATGACTTGGCAATAGCAGCTTATTTGGATCCAGAATAGCAACTTTTAGAGTTCTAATTTCATCAAACGTGTAATTTAGTGTCTCTCAAAGTTCTCATACTGTACTATAGTTTTCAGACTATACTCACGCAGGATTTTTTTTTTTTTTAATGTTGACATGCTTTAAACATTGGCATTGATCCATGGTCTTCTCATGGGTTGCCAAGACTTTTTTTGTGGGGAAAGCCCTCAAGTGTTTGTGCATTCTGCCATGGTTTGAGAACTACTGAATTTGCTTTATGATCTTGATAAGATCTTTTTAATGTCCTGGGGTTCTTTTTTATATTATAGAGAATTGAACAGATACATTATTAAGCATATGCATATGATACATATGCTGCTGCTGCTAAGTTGCTTCAGTCGCATACGACTCTGTGTGATCCCATAGACAGCAGCCCACCAGGCTCCGCCATCCCTGGGATTCTCCAGGCAAGAACACTGGAGTGGGTTGCCATTTCCTTCTCCAATGCATGAAAGTGAAAAGTGAAAGTGAAGTCATTGAGTCGTGTCCAACTCTCAGCGACCCCATGGACTGCAGCCCACCAGGCTCCTCCATCCATGGGATTTTCCAGGCGAGAGCAGTGGAGTGAGGTGCCATCGCCTTCTCCGTATGATACATATATGTGCATGTAATGTGCACGCACATCAATTACTGATCCTTATATAATTTAGAAATAATATATTTGGAGATTCTTTCTTGACTGAATACATTTGTTTATTTGAATGACAGTTTGTATCCATTATTCCTGATCTCTTCAGTATCTTTGTTGGGTTATAATTAAGAAAAAAACTTATTTTTCCATCTTTAGGTTCATTGCAGTTATAACTTTACCTTCATTGCCATGAGATATTTGAACAAATCATTGAGGCTAACAATATTTTTGAAATTGCTATATATTTGATATAAGCCATAATATACGTTAGACACATGCTAGTAAATTTCAAATTCTGTGGATCCAGCCTGTTATTTCATTTCCTGTTTTCTGTAACCTGTGTACTATCTTTCTTCATCTCTGATTCTCTTATCACTGTTTCGTCTAGAAGATTGCATTCTTTCAATTTTTATCTCTTTAAAATTTAAGTTTAAAATGTATTTCAGAAATTCAACATAGAAATACATCTCCTTGCTCTCTTTTACTTTTTCCTTATATGCATATATCTATATAATTTCAATCATCTTATTATATTTTCTGATTCTCCTGTTTTAATTTAAAAGCCTTTTCTAAATAGTTAAAATGTATTTGTAGTGTAATTACCTACTTATCTGTTATAAATAAACATGATGTTAGTCATTCAGTCACGCTTGACTCTTTGTGACACCATGGACTCCACCAGGCTCCTCTCTTCATGGGATTCTCCAGCCAAGAATAGTGAAGTGGGCTGCCATTCCTTCCTCCT
>SJYC01002424.1:0-19344 GCA_006408675.1 Madoqua kirkii
TAGGTCTCCTTCATTGGCAAGCTGATTCCTTAAAACTAACATCACCTGGGTCTATTAAATACTAAATTGATTAAACTGGTATCAGTTTAATTACTCCTGAACACTTAATAAGTTTAAGTCTCTGAACTGACTTTAAAAGAAACCTGCAAAAGCAACTTGCTTCCTAAAACATTCTTTTAGCCAAAATTAGAATATTTATAATTAAATAATTTATTTTCATAAATTGTTAAAGCAAGACATGCCCCATGAGGAATAGCATAAATAGACAGATAGATAAAAAGGTTAAAGTAAAAAACCCTCTCCCAACCATAAGCACTCATTCATTTGATCCTCTATTAACAGTTTAGTAAGTGCTCCTAAGATATGCATTTGTATTTGGTATATATATCATTATTGATCTGTTTTACTCTATATGAACATATACAAAATATAATAATTCACTTAAAATTCTAATTACAGCTTGTTTGAGCATTATCTGTCAATATTGATGAATTTTCCTTGATTTTAATAGTTACATATTATTTCATTTCATTGCTACAAGTCCAATTTTGGTTGAAATTTACTTCAGTTTTAATATTTTACCTTACACACAGATACACAATGAACACCACTTTACAGACATCTTCACTTATTTCTGTTGGAGAAATCTGTGTCATCATCAAAACAAAAAATACACATACGGAAGATCCCCTGGATAAGGAAATGGCAACCCACTCCAGTATTCTTGCCTGGAAAATCCCATGGATGGAGGAGCCTGGTAGGTTACAGTCCATGGGGTCGCAAAGAGTCGGACATGACTGAGGGACTTCACTTCACTTACATTTGACAGATTCTGTAGCATTGCTCTCAAAATCCTGAGGTATCTTTTATTCCCCAAAATAGTATATTAAAAACTAATTTTCCCCACAGCTTTGCCATCGCTAAATATTATGAACCTTGAACATATTAAAAATAATGATACAGAAAATCATCTCATTTTAATTTGAGTCTTCAAATCCTTCAGTCTTAGAGTCTCATTAGTGATATAAACAACAAATGTTAGTCTCCAGAGTTAAAGCTGTGCTGCGTGCCTGTGAACTAATCCATTTGTGTTCAACTCTTTTGCAACCCAAAGACTGCAGCCCACCAGGCTCCCTCTATCCATAGAATTTGCCAGGCAAGAATACTGTAATGGGTTGCAGTTTCCTCCTGCAAGGGATCTTCCCAACCCAGGGATCAAAACCATGTCTCCTGCATTGCCAAGCAGACTCTACCCTTGAGCCACCAGGGATGCCCAAATCAAACCAACATAATATCTATATAGAGATATATGATCTGTGCATGCTAAGTCACTTCAGTCATGTCCAACTCTTTGTGACTCTGTGGACTGTAGCCAGTCAGCTCCTCTGTCCATGGGATGCTCCAGGCAAGAATACTGGAGTGGGTTGCCATGCCCCGCTCCAGGGGATCTTCCCGGCGCAGGGATAGAAGCTGTGTCTCCTGCGGCTCCTGCATTACAGGCAGATTCTTTACCACTGATACACAATGAACACCTATACACATACCCTAATCAAACTAATAATAAATTATTTAGTATATCCTATATATCAGCTATTTTGCTATTACTTAATGTATGTTTTCTCTCTTAGTCCTCACATCTAACTATGATGAGACACATTGTGTGACTGAGATAAAGGCAAATGATTAATTTGCTTAAAGGTATACAGTCAGTAATTTAAAAAGCCTGGATATGAACCCCAGAAGCCAACTCTAAGTTGATATGTGTTTCTTGTGTCTGAATTTCTCATGGAGCTTAATGATTTATTCAATAAAATCTTGGATAACAGGAAGTGATAGCAAGGTATTTAGGGAGAGCGTCTGGGTCATCATTTTTAAGTGTCCTGTGTTTTTTAGAAGACTCATGCCCGAGCACAGATATCATCAACAGACTGTCTCTAATGAAGGAATTTAGAAGTATTATTTCTGTCCCTAAGTCTTCCTTCCTTGAAAGAGGAATAGACATGTAATTATATACAACAGCATAATTTTGGACAGAAATTAGTATATCATTGTAGATACAAAAATTAATGCTTTCTTGAAATAACTCCAGAGGCAGGGGGTTTCAACCCTGAACAACCATTTGTTTCACCCTCAGGACCAATGCTGATACCACCCTTATAGGAAGAGCTCCTCAGAAATAAACATCTGTGTTTTTAATGTATATATAGATTTGCAAATTTAATATGTATTTTATATATATATATATATATATAAATTTAATATATGTATTGAATAACTAAAATCAGTCATTTATCAAAACAGAAAGAAAAAATACTAAATAAGGTCTTTGTCAAAGGTGACTAATAGCAGAAGAAAGGCAATTGGTACAAGAGGGACACAGAAATATATCTATGTATACACACATATATGTTGCTTGTATACTACATATACACACAGAACGTTGCTTGAAAGAAGGGAAACGCAATCTGTCTAAAACTATCCTATATGTACCAGCTACTCCCATTCCTTCCTTTTCTAAGACAAACTGCTGACACGTAAACACACAATTTATTTGCTAATCTCATAAACTGGATAGAGACCAAAAGGTAGACACTTAAGTTCTGGTAAATTGTCCAAAGAGTTTAAAGTAAATTAAGCTAAAAACTGTTGATAACTCAAGACTTTTCAACCTGAGGCTAAAATTTGTTTATACTGACAAAACAGGTTAGCAACTGACATCATAAATAAAATTGTGTATATATATGATTCAGTAATTTCAGTGACTTCAAAACAGCAATTCAAATTAATAAGACCATGTTTAATGCTCAAAAAAGTTGTGAAAATCATCTCCAAAACTCAGTTTAATGTCATCTCTCTAATTACCTGATGATCTCTGTAACCATAAGGCAGCGAGTGTGTGAGTAATTTTCTAAGATCATGTCAGAGTAATCAAAAGTCTGACTCCATCCAGGATATACTTACATTAACTTTTCTCTACAAAAGGTCTAGAAATCATGATGCATTACAGTTGCAACTTAGAAAATTCAAGTATGGAACGAAGTAAATCAGGATCACATTGGAAGCAAATCATCCAGTCAGTCAATGGAAGGTAATTTTGATAGGACCAGAGTTTCTAATGATTTTGAAAACACATTTAAAACATATCTAAATGTCCAAAGATTTATATAGGAAACAACCTCTGTGGATAGGAGCAGAATTTAAATGTGAAAGTTTTCTTAAAAAAAGAAAAAGCAGCCAGACATAAACAGCTTGCAAAATCATTCATGGAACTGCCTGCCATTCAGCTATATTTGAGTTTAATTTGTAAACAGTTTCCAATGCATATCTTAGAAAAAAAAAAACATCATTACTAAGATATTTTGCTTGGGTAATAGACTTGGGTTAAAGAGGACAGAGTATTATTTTCTACTGACACAGGATTTCAAAAAGTGTAGACTTGCATCAGTTTGACTGAACCCCTTTGAGGCTGGGTCTCTACTGACTGAGGCTCTAATCACCATGCCTATGAATTCCCATCCACTCCTTGCAGTGATCCACATTTCCCAGGAGTGGGGCCTCACTGGAGCTAGGTCAAACTGATGCTCCCAAAACACACAACCAGATCATGGTGAGGGATAACTACTGAATTAGACTAAGTTCTTTTCTTCAGTAGAAGAATAACCACACAATGATCCATCTGCCTGATGACAGAGATGAAGAAAAGTCAGTAGGACTTATTGTTGATCGCCTTGCTAGCCCCAGGGCTGAATTTTCCCATCACCTGATCTGGAGTTCTCTGCATCTTTTTTTAAAATTTATTTATATTAATTGGAGGATTATTACTTTACTGTATTGTATGGGTTTTGCCATACATTGACATGATTCAGCCATGGGTGTACATGTGTTCCCCATAATGACCCTCCCTCCCATCTCCCTCCCCATCCCATCCCTCAGGGTCATCCCAGTGCACCAGCCCTGAGCACCCTGTCTCATGCATCGAACCTGGACTGATGATCTGTTTCACATACGATAATATACATGTTTCACTGCTATTCTCTCTAGTCATCCCACCCTCACCTTCTCCCACAGAGTCTAAAAGACTGTTCTATACATCTGTGTCTCTTTTGCTGTCTTGCATACAGGGTTATCGTTACCATCTTTCTAAATTCCATATATATGCATTAGCATACTGTACTGGTGTTTTTCTCTCTGTATCTTTTAAGACTGCTATTAAAATAGTATCACATCTATCTGCCATTACAAAGTATTTAAAAATGCTCCTTGGCAAGAAAAAAGAAAGGCTAAATTTTTTTTCACAATCCTTAAAAATTGGTATTCTCAAATAGCATGTTTAAAATTTAAAAATATTTGGGGGTTAGGGCCGTTATTCTTTTTCTACTATTAATAATAAAACAAATCAGTATCCTACATTGGCAACACACTTCACAGACCATAACTGGTCCAATAAACATGCTTGACCACACTCTCAGAAGTCTCCAGAGAAGCAAGAGTCTCAGTTTTACTGAAAGTCAGATGATAGGCCAACCTCTGTGCTTGCATTAACTTTCCTAACATTCTAAAGTTACTCCATGCTCTCATCTAACAATATAGACATGAGTTAGGGCAACTTGAACTTCCCAGATGGCTCAGACAGTAAAGAATCTGCCTGCAATGCAAGAGACCTGTGTTCCATCCCTGGATTGGGAAGATCCCCTGGAGGATTGCATGACAACTCACTCCATTATTCCTGCCTGGAGAATCCCCATGGACAGAGGAGCCTGGCGGGCCACAGCCCAAAGGGTCGCAAAGAGCTGGACATGACTGAGCGACTAAGCACAGCACACAGCACAGGGCAAATGAGCACAATTCTCTTTTTCAATGTTGCCTCCAAAAAGGTATTTTGTTGGATGTTTCCTTTCCTTAATCACTTCCTCTTCTGAAACAGGAATGCCACAAATCTGTGTTTGAATACTATTGATTACATTTGAATACTACTTTTTATATGATGTGTGTATGTCTGTGCATTATATACAAAAACCAAAAAATGTTCATCTCCCAAGAAACCATTTTTACTTACTTGGGAAAGTTAGTATCCTCATTTCAAATGCATGTTTTTAAATAGCTTGCTTATTTTTGAAAATAGAAGGAGGGCAGTATGGTTATTTAAACTCTGAGTACACTGAAATTTTAGCTGTGCTTCAAACAACTACACAAATCTAAATCCAAATTTTCTGTCCTAAATCACTCGCTCATAAAATATTCTTCATGTTACCCATTACTAACAAAATTTTATTTTTCATTTGTTTACTTGCTTATTACTTACCTATTCCCCCTGGAATTAGTTCCACACAAATACAGCCCTGTTTGTACTATTCAATGTCGTATACCTAAATCCCACAGCTTTTGTTTTGTTTTGTTTTCACTGTAGACACCGAACAATATTTTTTGAATGAATTAAATGTTTAACTTTCCTAACCTGAATTGGCCATGAAGCCATTTTTCCAGTAAAAATGGTGACACTGTGGGATAACAATGGGAAAAGCCCTATAGAAATCACACCAATTTGCTCTTCAAGGTGTTGCCCTCATGCCCAAACTCAGTATCAGTCTCCTCAATGATTAAGCTATTTTTTCCTCCAAATATCTTTCACTCAAGTGCCCCTTTCTTTGAAATTCAACCATTGAGTTTTATTTCTTGAGCCCATCGTGTTTCACTTTTCATGATGCCCATCAAGGTTAATGTATCTTCAAAGATGAGATCAGCAGGTGGCTTCTCTCTAACAAAAGTAGAATCAAGAAAGCGCACGTCGCCTGAGGAATGAAGCTCAAGGGAGGGCTGAGAGAGGGCAGCATCCCTGCCCCACCAAAAGGGCTGGGGCAGCACCCACAGCGTGGCAAATGGTCATATCCGTGTTCCGATAGTTTCACACCATGAGAACAAGGACTGCTGCTGTCGGGTGAGAAGGGAGGAAGGAAACAAAGTCTAAAACAAAGTGTGGCTTACCTTCACACGGAGTCATGTCTTTTTCTATGAAATGCAGTAAATCCTGCTTAAGTACATTGTTGCCTAAATTACTTAGAGAACCTACGAAAATGCTTGCCTTCTAGCTGTGTCAGTTGCTCAGTTGTGTCTGACTCTTTGTGAACCCATGGACTGCAGCCCACCAGCCTCCTATGTCCCTGGGATTTCCCAGGCAAGAATATTGGGATGTGTTGCCATTCCTTTCTCCAGGGGATATTCCTGACCTAGTGATCAAACGTGCATCTCTTGTGTAAGTGGTGCTAGTCTTCATGTACATGGTTTATTAATTTTACTCAAAAATAGTCTTATTATTAAGTAAATCTTAAATTAGCTGTCAATATATGTTTAAATATAAATTAAAATTGTCACTGCTAGTTAATTCAAATTTTAAAAGCTCAGCCATGACTTCAGATTCATACATCAAGTACTTCAGTGTTACCACACTGCAGAGGGAGAGTCTTTTTCAGTTACTGGTTATCAAAAAAAAAAAAACCTCACTTAAATATCACTTTTCTATTCTATCATGTTGGTATGAAAGCTTCAAACTCTAAATCAAACCTTTTCACTAGACTGTATATAGATAGATAGTTTCACTATATTTGACTTGTTTCATCAGGAAAACAAGAAGGGGAAGGGAGAGAAAAACCTTATAGTTGGCCTTAACATAGAGAACTCACTTTCCTCACTTAATGCCTGATAATTTCACTAAAGTCCAGATTAAAATAATGTATCCTTATATAAAGACACACACATTTATCTCATTAATTTTAAGGAAACACACTTGCATCCTTATTTTTTTTTTTAATTGGGAATAATTAGATGGCTGTTAGTCTTCAAGAGACATTCTTGATGATGAGTATGATGGGTCATCTTAATATACCTTAAACTTACTCACAACCAGCAAGTCTCCAACTGAGAATGCCAGATGGCCCATCTTCAGCTCTGAAATCTTCTAAGTTTTCCATTGACGATTTATAATGTACACCTCATTAAATATCTCACCCTTCCAGCAAGCCCTTCATATAGTCCCTAAGACCCAACCATTGGCCTCAGTTTTTCTCTTCAGATCCTCCCTTCAGTCTTAAAGTGGAAGCAATATTTATTCAAGAGTTTTCCCATTCTTATCTATCCCTGAATTACGCTCAGCTAATTTCTAACAGTCACAAGAAAAAATGAACCACATATTATTTAAGTCTAGGCCCTTGAAATGCTTAATTATCTTTATTAATTATAAATTTGATCATTTTAACAGCTTAAAGGGCTTCCCAGGCGAACCGGTTAGATCCCTGGGTTGAGAAGATCCCCTGGAGGAAGGCAAGGCAACACAGTCCAGTATTCTTCCCTGGTGAATCCCAAGGACAGAGGAGCCTGGCAGGCTACAGCCCTTTGGGTCACTGAAGACCAACATAGTATTCAATTTCACTAATAGAAAGAAATAGAAGAAGATTTTTGCTTTTCTGAGAAAGAAACAAATCTATTACCATACTAACATTGTGAAGTGAAGTGAAGTTGCTCACTTGTATCCGACTCTTTGCGACCCCACGGACTGTAGCCTATCAGGCTCCTCTGTCCATGGGATTTTCCAGGCAAGAGTGCTGGAGTGGATTGCTATTTCCTTCTCCAGGGGATCTTCCGGACCCAGGAATTGAACCTGGGTCTCATGCATTGCAAGCTGACACCTTACTGTCTGAGCCATCAGGGAAGCCCAATACTAACACTGGCCTTTTGTAAAAGTGAGTCGGCATAGCTCACTATGCCAAAGTGAAAATTTAAAAAAAAGAGAGAGAGAGAGGGAGAATTGTAATGCTGAAATATATTGCTACATGTGAGAAGAGGCTGCGACAGATTTAACACTATCTTCTTGAAGAACATGGGCTTTCCTTACAGCTCAGTTGGTAAGGAATCTGTCTGCAGTGCTGGAGACCTCCATTCAATTCCTGGGTCAGGAAGATCCCCTGGAGAAGGGATAAGCTAACCACTCCAATATTCTTGGGCTTCTCTTGTGGTTCAGCTGGTAAAGAATCTGCCTGAAATGCAAGAGACCTGGGTTTGATCCCTGAGTTGGGAAGATCGCCCAGAGATGGGAAAGGCTACCCACTCCAGTATTCTGGCCTGGAGAATTCCATGGACAATCCATGGGGTCACAAAGAGTCAGACATGACTAAGCAACAAAGTAAATCATTAAGACTGCAGACATTTTCCTCATCTATAGACCTAAACATACAACAGACAGCAATTTGAAAAAAAGTAAGACTGAGTTTGAAAGACCTGTATTGGAAGTTCACTGCTGAAACTTTTGAAAGGAAGCTGGATTCCATTAAATAGTTCCTGACACACTAACGAGGGAAACATATGTGATGTGAAGCAAGTGAATCTCTCTTGGCTTCAATTTGTTCTCTGTAAAATGGGGTTAATAAAAATGAAACTACCAGCTTAGGATATGGATAAACTGAGATGAATGTGTCTGATGGATAATAAAATGATCATGTGGTGTAAATACATTTATCAGACCTACAGAGCAATATCTTTAGAACCTAAACATATACCTCTTGCTGCAATTTAAAAGATGTATACCATCCCCACAAAGAAAAAAAAAAGATGTCCACAACTCAGATAACCATGATGGTGTGAACACTCAACTGGAGCCAGACATCCTGGAATGTGAAGTCAAGTGGGCCTTAGGAAGCAGCAGTACGAACAAAGCTAGTGGAGGTGATGGAATTCAAGTTAAGTTATTTCAAATCTTAAAGGATGATGTACAAGTGTTGCACTCAATATGCCAGCAAATTTGGAAAACTCAACAGTGGCCACAGGACTGGAAAAAGGTCAGTTTTCATTCCAATCCCAAAGAAAGGCAATGCCAAATAATGCTCAAACTACCACACAATTGTACTCATCTCACACGCTAATAAAGTAATGCTCAAAATTTTCCAAGCCAGGCTGCAGAAATACTTGAATCATGAAGTTGCAGATGATCAAGCTGGTTTTAGAAAAGGCAGAGTAACCAGAGATCAAGGTGCCAACATCTGCTGAATCATCAAAAAAGCAAGAGAGTTCCAGAAAACATCTATTTCTGCTTTATTGACTATACCAAAGCCTTTGACTCTGTGGATCACAATAAACTGTGGAAAATTCTGAAAGAGATGGGAATACCAGACCATCTGACCTGCCTCTTGAGAAATCTGTTAAGAAGCAGCAATTAGAATTGGACATGGAGCAACAGACTGGTTCCAAATAGGAAAAGGAGTGCACCAAGGCTGTATATTGTCACCCTGCTTATTTAACTTCTATGCAGAGTACATCATGAGCAACGCTGGACTGGAAGAAACACAAGCTGGAATCAAGATTGCCAGGAGAAATATCAATAACCTCAGATATGCAGATGACACCAACCTTATGGGGAAAGTGAAGAAGAGCTAAAGAGCCTCTTGATGAAAGTGAAAGAGGAGAGTGAAAATGTTGGCTTAAAACTCAACATTCAGAAAACTAAGATCATGGCATCTGGTCCCATCATATCATGGCAAATAGATAAAGAAACAGTGGAAACAGTGGCAGACTTTATTGTTTTGGGCTCCAAAATCACTGCAGATTGTGACTGCAGCCATGAAATTAAAAGACACTTACTCCTTGGGAGAAAAGTTATGACTAACTTATATTGCACATTAAAAAGCACAGATATTACTTTGCCAACAAAGGTCTCCCTAGTCAAGGCTATGGTTTTTCCAGTGGTCATGTATGGATGTGAGAATTGGACTATAAAGAAAACCCAGTGCCAAAGAACTGATGCTTTTGAACTGTGGTGTTGGAGAAGAGTCTTGAGAGTCCCTTGGACCACAAGGAGATCCAACCTGTCCATCCTAAGGAAGTCAGTCCTGGGTGTTCATTGGAAGGACTGATGTTGAAGTTGAAACCCTAGTACTTTGGCCACCTGATGGGAAGAGCTGACTCATTTTAAAAAAGCCTGATGCTGGGAAAGATTGAAGGCTGGAGGAGAAGAAGATGACAGAGGATGAGATGGTTGGATGGCATCACTGACTCAATGGACATGAGTTACGGTAAACTCCAGGAGTTGATGATGGACAGGGAGGCCTGGTATGCTACAGTCCTTGGGGTCACAAAGAGTCAGACATGACTGAGCGACTGAACTGAACTGAACCCCCAACTCCAGTTTCAAATGGCTCAAGCCTTGGTACAGAAAAAGAAAATATTACCCTCATCTTCAAGAAAAATGTGAAGCATAAAGATATTTAAAGATATTTCAGAGCAAAAGAAGAGTAATTTCAAAATTCTGGCTTAGTTTTTGTGCTAATAAAAGAATTAGACTGAGAATGACTGTTTCCTCCTTTTGTGGTTGTTTCTTTTGTTGAATATAATAAATTAACAGAAAAAATAAACACTGAGTTTTTCACTCCCCATCTGTCCCTTTCCCATATATCTATCAAAAATTTTCATTTATGATAGCCTAAGAAAATAACATGGATTCTAACATGAATGTTCTATGGAAAAATCAGTTTTATACATGTAACATATGTGAGAATTTGGAAAATCAGCAATACAACACTGGAGACTAATATGCTGTGCAATTATTGAACTAGAAGTTTATTGTTGTTTCAATTAATTTAAGTATTCTGAAACTATGAATGTGAATATTGAGGCCTTGACAAGGCAATTTAAAAGTTATCAAATAAATACCAATCTGTTAGTAAATATTCGACAAATATTATTTTATAGGTCTTTTTTTTTCATCAGTGATCTGCAAAATTTATTAACTCTTTTTTTCACAATCTAAAACATCCTTTCCCATATATCTATCAAAAATTTTCATTTATGATAGCCTAAGAAAATAACATGGATTCTAACATGAATGTTCTATGGAAAAATCAGTTTTATACATGTAACATATGTGAGAATTTGGAAAATCAGCAATACAACACTGGAGACTAATATGCTGTGCAATTATTGAACTAGAAGTTTATTGTTGTTTCAATTAATTTAAGTATTCTGAAACTATGAATGTGAATATTGAGGCCTTGACAAGGCAATTTAAAAGTTATCAAATAAATACCAATCTGTTAGTAAATATTCGACAAATATTATTTTATAGGTCTTTTTTTTTCATCAGTGATCTGCAAAATTTATTAACTTTTTTTTTCACAATCTAAAACAGATGTAACCCTTCCTATGTATATAAATAATCACTTTCTTGGCATCCTGAATATCTTAAGTGAGTCTCTTCTTCAACGGATTCATCATAGCTTTTTTCACTTCTGTGTTGCTCACTGTGTAAATGATAGGATTTAACATGGGAGAGAGGATTGCAAAGAACATAGTCACCCACTTGTCCACAGGGTAAATGGCCACAGGACGTGTGTAGGTCGATATACAAGCACCCAAAGAGACCAGCCTAATAGAAAAAGAGTTATTATAAAAATATTGGCAAAATGCTAAGGGTTCCAGGGTAGGAATGCATCCATCAAACAGGAATTAGAGAATTTAGTTCAGATTTAAATAAATAGTGATAAAAAAATAAAGATGGAAAGGGTTTACATGGAAATATGTACCATTATGCAGTCACGAAGGCAAAATTATTGATTGAAGTACAAAGTGCCGAGAGCCAGTGTGAGGAATCCTGCCCATGACAAGGTCATGCAGAAGGAAGCCTGGCATACACAAGGACTACCTAAGACTTGTGTATACAACTAGGTATGCAGAGAGAAAAGCCTGGTTTTGATAAGAGTCTTGGCTGCTGATGCTGCATAATTTTGTATTACCCATTAATCTCTATGACCAATCAAAAAGGTATAAAAGGCCTTCTGAACAATAGAGGCCAGAGCTAGTCGCTGGACTGGTTTCCCCCGTGTCTCTCTCTTTTCCCTCCCTTTTCTCTTCACTCTAATTTCAGGCTGAATTCCCATCTGGACTAGGGCTGCTCGCCATATCTACTTACTTGTCCTGGCTTCTAAGATCCATAAGAGAGAGAGCCCAAGGCGGGGCACTTTCCGATATTCAAACGCCGGTGGCCCTATGTAGATGGTGCAAATCTCTTGTCCTGAGATTTATTGGTCTTCCCTGCAAGCCAAGTTATTCAGCCTTCTTTCTCCACTTAATTTTCCTACTACACTATGTCTTCCTAATCTAATTTTATATTTCTATGTTAATAAATAAATAAGTCTTTCCTCGCCAATGCTGTCCACACTTCGAATTCCCTGGGACCACCAGGGCTGGACCTCAGCAACAAAGGAATTTATACATCACGCATGAATAGATTAAACTGTGAATAGAAGATCATTGCCTTGTATTGTACAAGAAATCACGGAGATGTCTTTCAGTGGCTCTTTACTTGGATGTTCCCATTTCCTGACCTAAGAGTGCTGATGTTATCAAGTGTTGCATCTCTAGCTCTGACATCTACCCTGATTTTCAAATTTTTGCATGCTATATCTCCAATTTTGGAATCTGCATTTGAATATCAATTTCATATATACAATACATAATTTAAAATTTCCACAATGTAAAAGTGTACCCTATCTTGTTAAGTGGTTCCCACTTCAATGCCATTGCTCAGACAATAAATCTCAGTGTTCTTCACTCCCTTATTGATTTCCTATGACTCATTCACGCCTTTGGCAAATTGAGTTGTCTCTTCTTTCAGAACTTATCCCTGATTTGATTATTCCTGCCCCATCTCCATCCTGACCTCTGCAGCAGCCGCCTGAGAGTTAGGTCTACCTTTGTTCCAGCTTCTAACCATTTGTTATCCTGAAACAGCCAAAACTATTGATTCTCTTTCAGTCTTGTTCTGATTGTATCTTTCCTGTGCTACAGTTTAATGTATCACTTTCAACATTTACTCTAATAAGACAGAAATCTCCACTTTTTTATTCAAAGAAACTGAGGCTTACCTCATCTCATTAATTTCACAAAAGTCAAACATGTTAAATGATAAAACCAGAATTGGAATCAAAGCTTTATTTATTTCAAAATAATTTAATGTCTTACATAATAAAGTTGCACAGTTACAAAGCCCGATTCCCAATATCAGGTGTTTTTGTCACCATTTGGAGGTTTGATGTGATGTGATGTGGAGGCTTCTGTGTGACTGAAGACTTTTTAAGTTACTTTGAATTCATCTTTCATCCATGATGACAAGATAGTGTGACAGACTGCATTATTATTTGCAGAAATATTTTATTCCATTTAACTATGTCTCCATTTTTCTCCATGGAGTCTCTGATTATTTGGAAAACTGTCATTATTTATACTGTAGATTTTCCCTAGGGAAATTTATTTTAGTAACTGCTTCTCCTACTAACTCCAAAATAGAAAATACCATTCAGTTGCTTAGTTCTTCTCATTCTGTCATGTTGGTGTGGCCAGACTAGATGACTTGAAATTTGGGGAGACATTATTGTATTTTATTTTCTTTCTTTTATGCATTGCTTTAAGGCTAATGAAGGACCTCTCCCAAATTTTATACCATTTCTTAAAAGGGCATCATCTTTTTGCCCCAATAGAGATGAAGATCACTGTACATTTTTTCCATTTCTAACTGCATATATCATTAAATCTTAGAAATGGAATCTGTCCAAAACTGATTCTTGCTCAATTAAGCACACTGGGATTTTTCCAGTAAATTAAAAAATTATGTTGTTGTTCAGTCGCTCAGTCATGTCTGACTCTTTGTGAGCTGTGCATGCAATGTCTCCCCCAGTAATCTCCAGCTTCAGTTCAGTCCAGTTCAGTCTCTCAGACGTGTCAAACTCTTCAAGATACTATGGATTGCAGCATGCCAGGCTTCCCTGTCCTTCACCGTCTCCCAGAACATACTCAGACTCATGTCCATTGAGTCCATGATGGAATCCAACCATTTCATCCTCTGTGTAGAAACACTTCTAAACCATATCAATGATTAAGGTCTGTAAGTTATGATGAGATGGTTGGATGGCATCACCAACTCAATGGACATGATTTTGAGCAGGCTCTGGGAGTTGGTATTAGACAGGGAAGCTTGGCGTGCTGCATTCCATGGGGTCACAAAGAGTTGAACACGACTAAGTGCCTGAACTGAACTGAAGATGTGACAGTGATAGAAGAAAAAATATATTATAACTATTTTCAGACTATTCAGTTAAGAACAAAGTACTAGACCAGTTGTTTTGCTTCAGTAAAGATGAATTTATCATGTATTTTTCCACTTGTCACTGCAAGTTTTTCTCTCTTTTTATTTAGTATTCAATATACTCTGCCTTGATATAAAAATTTACCGCCAATTCAGATATAGTGTTTAAATATTATCCAATTATTAAACTGGATAGTACTATTTTAATACACAAAATATGCTATGGCTGAGGACACTGTAATTAATAAAACAGGATAATATATGAAAGTTTCTTCTTGCATGAGTATTATATTCATATAATAGATTTCACAACAGAGATAGTGACAATTTAATAAAGTAGTTATAGCCTTGTTCAGTCCCTTCATGGATCACAACCTTGTCTTGACAAAACAGTTTGCACAACTCAGTGAAGCTATAAGCGAGCTATAAGCCATGCTATGCAGGGCCACCCAAGATGGATGGATCATAGTGAAGAGTTCTGGCAAAATATGGTCCACTGGAGGAAGAAATGGCAACCTACCAGGGGAACCCCATGAACGCTATGAAAAGGCAAAAAGATATGACACTAGAAGATGAACCCCCCAGTCAGAAGGTATCCGATATGCTACCGGGGAAGCACAGGGGGCAGTTACTAATAGCTTCAGGAGGAATGAGGTGCTGGACCAAAGCAGAAATGACATGCAACTGTGGATGTGTCTGGTGGTAAAAATAAAGTCTGGTGCTGTAAGGAAAAATATCGCATAGAAACCTGGAATGTTAGGTTAGGTCCATGGTTCAAGGTTAATTGGATGTGGTTAAGCAGGAGATGGCAAGATTGAACACAGACATCTTAGGAATCAATGAACTAAAAGTGACTTGAATTTAATTGAGATGACCATTATGTCTACTACTGTGGACAAGAATCCCTTAGAAGAAATGGAGTAGCCTCAGAGTTCGAAAAAAGAGTAAGAAATGCAGTATTTGGGAAATCTCTAAAACCACAGAATCATCTCAGTTTGCTCTAAGGCACACCATTTGACATCAGTGTAGTGCAAGTTTATGCCCCAACTGCTGAAGCTGAAGAAGGGGAAATTGATTGGTTCTGTGAAGACCTACGAGACCTTCTAGGTCTAATACCAAAAAAAGATATCTTTTTTATCATATGGGGATTGGAATGCAAAAGCAGAAAGTCAGAAGATATTCAGAATAATAGAAAAGTTTGGTCTTGGAGTACAAAATTTTAAAGGGCAAAGGCTAACAGAGTTTTATCAAGAAAATATACTGGCCATAGCAAACACAATTTTAAATGACCCAAGAGATGACTCTACATATGGACATCACCATATGTTCAGTATCACAATCAGATTGATTCATTGAATAATTTGACTGCAGCCATGAAATTAAAAGACAATTGCTCCCTGGAAGGAGAGCTATGATATACACACAGCATATTAAAAAGCAGAGATGTCACTTTGCAAACAAATGTCCATATGGCCAAAGCTATGGTGTTTCCAGTACTCATGTACAGATGTGAGCATAAAGAAGGCTGTGTGCCAAAGAATCAGTGCTTTTGAACTGTGGTGTTGGAGAAGACTCTTGAGACTCCCTTGGACTGCATGGAGAGCAAAGAAATCAATCATACAGGAAACCAACCCTAACTATTAACTGGAAGAACTGATGCTGTAGCTGAAGCTCCAGTACTTTGGCAATCTGATAGAAAAGACCTCTTTGGAAAAGACCCTGATGATGGGAAAGATTGAAGGCAAAAGGAGAAAAGAGGCAGCAGAAGATAAGATGGTTAGATTGCATCACTGACTCAATGGATATGAGTCTGAGCAAATCCAGGAGATAGTGGAGGACAGAGGAGCCTGGCATGCTACCGTCCATGAGATGGCAAAGAGCAGACTCAACGCAGTGACTGAACAACAAAAACAACATAGACTTTCCTGGTGGCTCAATGAGAATCCCAGGGATGGGGAAGCCCGGTGGGCTGCTGTCTATAGGGTCGCACAGAGTCGGACATGACTGAAGCGACTTAGCAGTAGCAGCAATGGTAAAGAATCTGCCTGCCAATGCAGACGATGCTAGTTTGATCCCCGGGTTGCACAGATCCTCTGGAGAAGGAAATGGCAACCCTCTCCAGTATTCTTGCCTGGGAAATCCCATGTACAGAGGAGTCTTGCTGGTGACAGTCTATGGGGTTGCAAAGAGTCTGATGTGACTTAGCAACTGAGTATTCACACTTAATCGTCCCTGTGTATATAAATCATAACTTATTGGCATTCTGAACAACCTAAACTATTCTTCTCTTCAACAGATTCCTCATGGCTTTTTTCACCTCCACGTTTCTCACTGTGTAAATGATAGGATTTAACATGGGAGTGAGGATTGCAGAGAACATAGTCACCCACTTGTCCACAGGGTAAGCGGCCACAGGACGTGTGTAGGTGAACACACAAGGCAGAAAAAACAGCACCACCACTGTAAAGTGGGAGCCACATGTAGAGAGGGCCTTGCGCTTTTCTTCAGAGCCGTGGGATTTCAGGGAGCTCAGGATAACTACGTAGGAGATGAGCAGCATGGAGAAAATCAGCAAGCACATGCCCCCACTGTTGGCTGCCACCACGATTCCAGGTATGTAGGTGTCATTGCAGGCAAGTTCCAACAGTGAGAAGAAATCACACATGAAGTGGTCAATGACATTGGGACCACAGAAGGTCAAGTCCATTGTGAAAAGAATCTGCACGGTGGCATGCAAGATCCCGCCAATCCAGGCCACCACCACCAGGAGCTGGCAGAGCCCCTGTCTCATGATGGTCGTGTAGTGCAGAGGCTTGCAGATGGCCACGTAGCGGTCATAGGCCATGACGGTGAGGATGATGACCTCTGATGCTGCCAGAAAGTGCTCCAAAAAGATCTGAGTCAAGCATCCTCGCCATGAGATGATTCCTCTCTGATGAAGTAGGTCAACAATCAATTTGGGGGTGGTAACAGATGTGAGGAGGCATCTAGTAAGGCCAAGTAAGTGAGAAGGAAATACATGGGAGCAGAAAGCGAGGGACTGAGGGAGATGGTGACGACAATGAGCAGGTTGGCCAGCACAGTGAAGAGGAAAATGAACAGAAAGACAATGAAGAGGACTTTCTGCACGTGTGGATTCTGTGTGAGTCCCAGGAGAACAAATTTTGTCACATTGTTGGGAGGCCTGAGGACATCCATTCAGCAAGCAGCAGCTTCCTGGGATAAAGGATGATACTCATTAATCATGAAAGGCTTGTGATCTGACTTTCTCAGAACAAAACAGTCACTGTGCAACACGCCCTTGGAACTTTTGCCCTGTGCTTGTGTCAACTCTTTCTTATTTCCACCATGGCATTTTGCATCTCTCCAGACATCTAGTACCTGTCACCTGTAAAGCATCAGTAGAGCCGCATTTGATGTGCAATTTGCCAAGAAAACACTGTCTACATAAGACATGTAGAGGCTGTCTACCTGAGATTTGGATTCTCCTACTGGTTCCAACTCCACTGGACTAAGTCACCTCAGTGCCCCATGCTTCCCAAGCCCTACTGTGTCTGTGAGGTGACAAATTGCAATTTTCAGAGGTATCTTGAAAGCTGAGAAGTGCTATCCACAGGCAAGACTTATTCCCTCTTCCACAAGAATTTATATTCCAACACTCAGGTCAAACTGTGGAAAGAAAAAAATACGGTCAAGAAATATCTATCACAAAGAGGGAATTTAGTGAGGTGTGTATAAGTCCTTGGAGATGCATGCACCCTTGTACCTACCAGGACACATAAGCTATTCACCCCTTGCCAGAGTGCCTGGCATGTCTGCAGTGCCTGAAACCTAGCGGGTGATGAGTAAGGGCTGGTATTGAACGGCCATTCTCTAAGGGTAAGCATATGTCTGCTTTCCTGAACCATAAGCTCAGCAGGAATTCAAGTGCTCCTGTCCTTCAGCTCTGTTTATCTGTAATCTCTCTACTTTATAAGAAACAGATAAACATTTGAAAGGAATCTACACTCCAGTATAACAGTTTCTGACACACTCCCTGGAGTAACCATGAAAGCATTTAATTGCTTCTAAGAAAATACACATACTGGGTCATTTTTCTTTCAAGATGGTAGGTTTGTTTATTGATTTTTTTAATTCTTCAAAATTCTGCTCCACATAAAATTTAGCATAGTCATATTCTATAAATTTATAGCTTTAGAAGACGTAGATTAAAACATAAACCCTTTCATAGATGTTCAACACACAAGGATTTATCGAGCATAGGAAATTCTTATTTTCAAAGCTCTAACAATAAAAATTTAACAAGGAGAACAGAAAGAAATACTCTGCTAGACAAATTAGAGTGATACCTAATACACTATATGTATAGACATATATATCAATACATCAACTGCATGTATAAAATGTATAAACTCTATCACTTACTGTTAACTCCTACTACAGACTCTTTCATCAAACATTTATCGAACTCTTGTTGTGCACATTAATGAATGTTGCTCACATAAGGTCATGAAAAGTGATGCTACTGAGTGAACTTAACTCCTGAAATTGCATCATCAAAGCGGCAGCACATCTATCCATGACCTGCATGGCCTTCCCACTCCTTTGTGTTTCTGCTCCACGTATTCTCGTGCCTTCTTCTCCTGTCTCCCCACAGCAACCATTCCCATCATTCCTGGCTACAGGATGTGTTACTAATACAATTCGGGGTGATAAATTTGCCAAAGAGAAGAGAAATAAGTTCAATTAAACATACTCCATACAGCATGTCTGTCCAAAGATGAACAGAAACTATGTTTTCTTAATTTTCCAAGATGACAATTGTGCGCAAATGTGGGAACACAAGGCAGCAGGTTCACTGAACTTCCTCCTCCTTTAGTGGGATCTCCCAGCAGAGCAAAGAAGAGGTAGTGCAAACAAAGCAAGAATTTGACACAACTCATAGACATGCTTTACAAACAACTATGAAGCAAAATAAATTACTTCTTAAATTTTTCTTTGGCTCCATAATACTTTTTCTAGGAACAAAGATTAATGTAAAATGTTTTAAGAGAAACATCATTACACACAAATATGATCAATGTAATCACTAACAGGTGTGGAAAATTTAGAAGGGGTGTGAAATGTCCCACAGTGGAGGAAAGGATAAATAAAATATAGTGGATCCTTTTGAATTACATTTAGTTTTTAACAGAGATGCTTTTAAAATTGTGCAATATCATGAT
>SJYC01002426.1:0-22391 GCA_006408675.1 Madoqua kirkii
GTCCATTCTGAAGGAGATCAATCCTGGAATTTCTTTAGAAGGAATGATGCTAAAGCTGAAACTCCAGTATTTTGGCCACCTCATGCGAAGAGTTGACTCATTGGAGAAGACTCTGATGCTGGGAGGGATTGAGGCTGTCTCTTATACACATCTAAATATTCTACTTCAAAATTGCTTCTAAATTACTACTAATTCTACTTCTAAATTACTATAGTCAGTTTTACCTTTCTTGAAGGTTTGGATGCTTATGAAGGTTTTAAACCTCAGGTAAATTTGGATGAAGAGTGATTATATGATTTGAAACATACATTTATACCTGAGAATATATCATTATCTGATTTCCCAAAATAATCTCACCTATGAAAATGTCTGACCTAGCGCCATGACCAGGCCCCAGGCAGCTGTTCGTTCCCCAGGAAAGAAGTAAAGTCATAAGACTAAAAATTTCAACTAACTCATTGTCTCTTGATTGTACACTGGATAAGTCTTAAAAGCACTATGACATATCCTATATGTGGGCAAAGTCTATGAAGTTTCTTACATGTGGCTAATTGGAACTCATGGGTATTTTTCCATCATTAGCAGATCTTGCTAACAATCCAATTATTTCATAACAGCATCAGAGAAGGGCTTTTATAGTGTTCCTTTTTTATTTTAAGCTTCATCTTTAAGTCTATGTGAAAATAAAGTGAAAGGGGTTAGTTTCTCAGTCATGTCTGACTGTTTGTGACCCTTTGGGCTGTAGCCAATCAGACTCCTCTGTCCATGGGATTCTCCAGCTAACAGTACTAGAGCAGGTTGCCATTTCCAATCCAGAGGATCTTTCCAACATAGAAATTGATACCAGGTCTCCTGCATTTGGGCAGATTCTGTAAAACATAGTCACAAAAGAAAAACATAGTAACAAGTTGAACACTTCTGGACTTGATTATTTGATAGTAAATGAGCTTAAATACAGAGTCTGAGTATTTGATACTTATAAATTAAATGTCTCAGTGCATTACTATCAGATTTTTAAATATTTATTATATTATTTTATTTTGAAGAGGTAGTTAGATAGCATCACCTACTCAATGAGCATAAATCTAAGCAAACTCCCAGAGACAGTGAAAGACAGAGAAGCCTGGCATGCTGTAGGCAAAAGAGTTGCAAAGAGTCAGACACAGTTTAGTGACTGAACAATAATTTTATTTTAACTGATCCACCATTCATGATAGGCTTCTCTGTTGCCTCAGCAGTAAAGAATCTGTCTGCCAGTGCAGGAGACATGTTCAATCCTTGGGTCAGGAAGAGCCCCTGGAAAAGGAAATGACAACCCATTCCAGTATCTTTGCCTAGGAAATCTCATGGACAGAGGAACCTGGAGGGCTAGAGTCCATGGGATAGCAAAGACTAGGACACTGCTAAACAATATTAATGACCATTCATAGTAACCATAATTTCTCAACATTGCTTTCAGCTATATGTTAAATGATAATTACGAACCTCATTATAAATTTAGTGCTTCATACCAGGTAAATTTTACAGTACTAGTTGTTTATTCTGTCAGTTGTGGAAATAGAAGAACATGATAATGAACACCTTATTGCCAAATTCAGACTTAAATTGAAGAAAGTAGAGAAAACCACCATACCATTCAGGTACGACCTAAATCAAATCCCTTATGATTATATAATGGAAGTAAGAAATAGATTTAAAGGACTAGATTTGATAGACGGAATGCCTGAAGAACTATGGATGGAGGTTCATGACATTGTACAGGAGACAGGGATCAAGATTATCCCTATGGAAAATAAATGCAAAAAAAGCAAAATGCCTGTCTGAGGAGGCCTTACAAATTGCTGTGAAAAGAAGAGAAGTGAAAAGCAAAGGAGAAAATGAAGATGTACCTATTTGAATGCAGAGTTCCAAAGAATAGCAAGGAGATAAGAAAGCTTTCCTCAGTGATCAGTGCAAAGAAATAGAGGAAAACAATAGAATGGGAAAGACTAGAGATCTCTTCAAGAATATTAGAGATACCAAGGGAACATTTCATGCAAAGATGGACTCGATAAAGGACAGAAATGGTATGCACCTAACTAAAGAAGATATTAAGAAGAAGTGGCAAGAATACACAGAAGAACTGTACAAAAAAGATCAATGTGACCCAAATAATCACGATGGTGTGATCACTCACATGAGCCAGACATCCTGGAATGTGAAGTCAAGCAAGCCTCAGGAAGCATCAGGTAATGGAATTCCAGTTGAACTATTTCAAATCCTAAAAGATGGATGCTGTGAAAGTGCTGCACTCAATATGCCAGGAAATTTGGAAAACTCAGCAGTGGCCACAGGACTGGAAAACGTCATTTTTTATCCCAATCCCTAAGAAAGGCAATGTGAAAGAATGTTCAAACTACCACACAATTGTACTCATCTCACATGCTAGCAAAGTAGTGCTCAAAATTTTCCAGGCAGGCTTCAACAACACATGAACCATGAACTTATAGATGTCCAAGCTGGTTTTAGAAAAGGCAAAGGAACCAGAGATCATATTGCCAACATCGGCTAAATCATCGAGAAAGCAAGAGAGTTCCAGAAAAATATCTATTTATGCTCTATTCACTATGTTGAATTGAATTGAAGGTGAAGGTGAAGTCGCTCAGTCGTGTCCGACTCTTTACGACCCTGTGGACTATAACCTACTAGGCTTCTCTGTCCATGGGATTCTGCAGGCAAGAATACTGGAGTGGATTGCCATCTCCTTCTCCAGGGAATCTCCTCGACCCAGGGATCGAACTCGGGTCTCCCTCATTGGAGGCAGACGCTTTAACCTCTGAGTCAATTGAAAATTAATATAATTGAAAGGAACTGAAATTGAAATTAATAGCTTAACTTAAAAATATTTATAGCTAGATCATGAGTAACACGTGCATACCTATGGCATATTCATGTTGATGTATGGCAAAACCACTACAATATTGTAAAGTAATTAACCTCCAACTAAAATAAATAAATTTATATTAAAAATAAATGAATTTTTAAAATTAAATAAATATATATACTTATATTTTAAAAATAATAATAAAAGGGAAAAATAAAGTATTCTAGCAATTCCATTGACAACAGCATTAATAAGAATAAAATATTTGAATAAATTTAAGCAAGGAGGCAGAGCACTTAAGCAAGGAAAACTCCAAAATATTGCCAAAAGGTACTAGAGAAGACACATGTAAATGGAAATACATTCATGAGCTAGAATTTTTAACATTACTAAGATAAAATTAAAAGATACTTGCTTCTTGGAAGAAAAGCTATGACAAATCTAGACAGCATATTAAGAAATTGAGACATCACTTTACCAACAATGGCTTATATGGTCAAAGCTGTGTTTTTTCCAGTAGTCATGTACAGTTGTGAAAGATGGACCATAAAGAAGGCTGTGCACTGAAGAACTGATGCTTTTGAACTGTGGTGCTGTAGAAGACTCTTGAGAGTCCCTTGGACTGCAAGGAGATCAAACCAGTCAGTCCTAAAGGAGATCAGTCCTGAATATTCATTGGAAAGACTGATGCTGAAGCTGAACCTCCAATACTTTGGCCACCTGATGCAAAGAGCCAAATCATTGGAAAAGACCCTGGTACTGGGAAAGACGGAGGACAGGAGGAGCAGAGGGTGACTGAGGATGAGATGTTTGGATAGCATCACTGACTCAATGGACATGAGTTTGAGCAAACTCCGGGGGACAATAAATGACAGGAGAGCCTGACATGCTTCAGTCCACAGGTTTGCAGAGTCAGACAAGACTTAACAACTGAATAACAACAATTAAGATGTCAAGATGACCTAAAATGACCTAGAAATTCAATGTCATTTCTATGAAATGACCTCAATCTCTCTTTTGTGTGTGTGTGTGTGTGTGCAGAAATAGAGAAAAATTCATCCTAAAATTTATATGAAATCTCAAGGGATTCTGAGTAGAAAAAACAATCACACTTCTTGTTTTTAAAATAAACAATAAAGTTAAGGCTATCCCAGGGGTATGGTACTGGCACAAAGACAGACATGATGAAGCAGTCATGACTGGCAGAGTAGAAAGACCCTGAACTCGGGCCCTCTCAAGGAAAGACTGAAATGATGACTCTCTAGGAGCCACTGCTGATGAGAATAACCTGGAGTCTAGCAGATCCTCTGTTATCAAAATAAGTAAAGTAGGACCCATGGCAAGACAGAGAGCAGTGAGTATACAGGGTATAGTCCAGCCCCATGCCTCAGGCTGGCAATAAACCTAGGGTGATAACCCAGTTGAAGACATTTTCCCAAAGGAGGAAACTGCTCTGAACCCCACATAGTCCTATTTAGCCCAGTACCCCTACCCTGGGAAGTGATCTCCCCTGAAATATACGACTTTGTAAGCCAGTGGGGATTTCCTTTCAAAGAGCCAGGGGACTTTGGAAAATAGTGACTCCAGCCTTAAAAGTCACATCCAATCCAACATGAAATAGAAATCTGAAAAGAGCTTGAGTCAGAACAAATTGCTCATAATGAACAGAGCATCCCAGAAACATAAGAGAAAATGAGCCTCACTTTGGGGACATAGACACTGGTCGCAACCATTTTGGGGAGCTATCCCATGATAATGACGTGATACTGGCAAGCGTCATAATGAAACCCTCCTTCTAGCAATTCTGTGGTGGGAGCAGCCATCACTCACCAGCCAGGTGGCACCAATGTTGAGAGGCCCCAGGGCAAGGAGCTTGCAGAGCAAAGACAGAGCCCCACCCATCTGCCATTAGACCCCTACCTCAGGACACCTTGAGTCCATTCCTGACCTTGGACCCACCCACCAGGTAGCCAGCATCAGCCCCACACCAGACTCCTTTCCAATTGTGCAGGGGTGAATTTTTCTATCACCTAATCTGGTGCCTCTAACTCTTTCAGGATGATTATTACAACTGTGTCACATCAAACTACAGAATAGTTTCCACTGTAAAGGATTTTGAAATGTTCTTCATTCAGAAAAATAAAGGACTAAATTCTTTCTCACTGCATGGTAATTAGTACGCTTGAATCTCTTGTTTTTTTATTTAGAAATATTAGGGATTATATCCTTTCTTCTCCTAAATCCATATGTATAAAATATCAGTTTATAACATAGTTTGTAGATTACAACCTGCTTATTAACATAGTTGAGCACACACTCTGGGCAGTCCCCTGAGAATGAAGAGTCTCTCAGTTTTACTGCATATGATCCTTACAGGTGAGGGGCCATGCTCTGTTCTTGGATGAATTTTACTTTCATTCTAAATTTGCTCCATGGTCTTACCTACTCTTTTAGATATGAGTTAAGGCAGTATTCTTCAATCTTATTTTTTTCACTATTGACTCAAAAAGGTGCTTTATGGCTTTTGTAGATATTATATTCCCTTAGCAACCTTCCCCTCTAAAATAATCATACGATAAATATACTACCTATTCATGTGCTTTATGAACATCTATGCATTATATATAGCATTTCTTACTGTATATGTATATAGTAAGAAATGATCATCCCCTAAGAAACTATTTTTTTCTCATTGATAAAAGATATTATCCCCATTTCAAACACATGTTTTAAAATAATCTACTTTTAAAACGTGATAGCATGTGTGATTATATTTCTATCAAAGTGAAATTCTAGGTGACATTTACACAACTACACAAATGTATATCTAATTCTTCTCTCCTGTATCACGCTCTTATAAAATGCCTTTTTCTAATTTAACCATTACTAACAAAATTATACATTTCATTTATTTGTTCACTTGCTTATTATCCATCTATTGGCCCTCTGGAATTTTGCTTCCACATAAACACAGCCTTTGTTTGTATTACTCAACGGTGTATACCGAGCTGCCATAACTCTCCGGCACATTGTATTCACTGAACACTACTTTTTCCATTAATTAAGAAGTCAAATTTTCCTAAAGTCCTTTTTTATCAGAAATACATGTTAACACTATGAAACCCTCTTTTTCAATAATAAATGTTAGCACTATGGTATAATAATTAAAGCATTCCAACAGAAACAGCACCTATTTAGCTCTTCAAGGATCTACCTCATGCCCAAACCAAGTATCAATTTCCTCAGTGATTGAGTTTCTCTACTTTCTTCTAAACATCTCTTTTACCCACGTGTCACTTTCTGTGAAATATGAAAACTGAATTTTATTTCTTGATCCAGTTCCATCCCTCTTTTCATAACACTCCTGAAGGGAAACACAGTTGCAGAAAAGACACCATCAGATGGTTTTATTTCACACAAGATTACCCTAAAACGTGCAAATAACTTAGGGAATGGAGTTCAATAGAGAGATGAGGAGAAGAAAGCCCCACCATCCCCCAAAATAAATAAATAAGGGAAGAATACCTCAAAGACAACTTCACAGTGTGGCCACGGGCATAGATTAGTACCACGGGTATCCCCACTTTCTGAGAGTTCACCTAGCCACGTGGCTTTTATGAAGGCCTACGTTAGCACTTATTTTCAATTTAAAAAATCCAAAGGGGATTTTTCCTTTTACTTAAAAAAAATCATATTAGTATTGAAAGTTGAAGTGAAAGTTAAGTCGCTCAGTCGTGTTTGACTCTTTGCCACCCCGTGGACTGTAGCCCACCAGGCTCCTCCGTCCATGGAATTCTCCAGGCAAGAATACTGGAGTGGGTTGCCATTTCCTTCTTCAGGGGATCTTCCCGACCCAGGGATTGAACCCAGGTCTCCCGCATTAGAGGCAGATGCTTTTCCATTTCCTAAGAGAAGAACAGTTAATTTGCAACGTTGTGTTAGATTCAATTGCTGAGCAAAGTGATTCAGTTATATAAATAAATATATGTACACTTTTTCAGATTCCTTTCCGTAGCAGGCAAACTTTGCCATAGTAATGTTTGTCTTTTGTAATAGTGAAGTAGCATAACTTGAACTTTCATGAAACAAAAAAGCTTTTACTGCTGAAATACATTGCTACATGTGAGACAAGTCTGCAACATATTTGACACCATCTTTTTAATATTATTTTTAATTAATTTATTTATTTTAATTGGAGACTAATTACAATATTGTAGTGGTTTTTGCCATACATTGACATGAATCAGCCATGAGTGTACATGTGTTCTGCATCCTGACACTCCCTCCCACCTCCACCCCCATCCCATCCCTCAGGGTCATCCCATTGCACCAGCCCTGAGCACCCTGTCTTCATGAATCAACCTGGACTAGCAATCTGTTTCACATATGATAATATACATGTTTCAATGCTATTTTCTCAAGTCTTCCCATTCTCGCCTTCTCCCACAGAGTCCAAAGACTGTTCTATTTATCTGTGTCTTTTAGTGTCTCACATATAGGGTCATCATTACCATCTTTCTAAATTCCATATATATGTGTTAGTATACTGTATTGGTGTTTTTCTTTCTGGCTTACCTCACTCTGTATAATAGGCTCCAGTTTCATCCACTTCATTAAAACCGATTCAAATGCATTTTTTAATGGCTGAGCAATATTCCATTGTATGTACATACCACAGCTTTCTTATCCATTTGTCTGATGATGGGTGTCTAGGTTGCTTCCATATTGTAAACAGTGCTGCAGTGAACATTGTGATACATGTGTCTCTTTCAGTTCTGGTTTCCTCAGTGTGTAAGCCCAGCACTGGGACTGCCGGGTCATAGGGCAGTTCTATTTCCAGTTTTTTAAGGAATCTCCACACTGTTCTCCACAGTGTCTGTACTAGTTTGCATTCCCATCAACAGTGTAAGAAGGTTCCCTTTTCTCCACACCCTCTCCAGCATTTATTGCTTGTAGACTTTTGGATCACAGCCATTCTGACTGGTGTGAAATGGTACCTCATTGTGGTTTTGATTCGCATTTCTCTGATAATGAGTGATGTTGAGCATCTTTTCATGTGTTCGTTAGCCATCTGTATGTCTTCTTTGGAGAAATTCTGTTTAGTTCTTTGGCCCATTTTTTAATTGGGTCATGTATTTTTCTGGAGTTGAGCTGCAGGAGTTGCTTGTATATTTTTGAGATTAACTCTTTGACAGTTGCTTCGTTTGCTATTATTTTCTCCCATTCTGAAGGCTTTTCACCTTGCTTATATTTTCCTTCGTTGTGCAAAAGATTTTAAGTTTAACTAAGTCTCATATGTTTATTTTTGCTTTTATTTCTGTTACTCTGGGAGGTGGGTCATAGAGGATCCTGCTGTGATTTATGTCAAAGAGTTTTGCCTGTGTTTTCCTCTAGGAGTTTTATAGTTTCTGGTCTTACATTTAGATCTTTAATCCATTTTGAGTTTATTTTTGTTTATTTGACACCATCTTCTTAAAGGACAAAGTGGACCATTAAGACTGCAGATAAATTTCTTTATTCTCCTGGTGTGCTGCAATCTATGGGGTCATACAGACAGGCACATCTGAGCAGCTGAACTGAACTAAACTGATATACCTAAACACACCATGGACAACCCTGTCTCATTTAAAGAAGTAAAGTAATTAGATTCCAATTAAAATAAATAAATTTATATTTTAAAAAAAGTAAGACTGGGCTTTAAAGACCTGGATTGGAAGCTTGTAGCTGAAACTTTTGAAAGGATGATACATTCCAGTGTAATAGTTCCTGACACACTAATGGGGGAAGGACATGTGAGGTGAGAGACAAGTAAATTAGTAAACCTCTTTTGGCTTCAATCTGCTTCTCTGTAAAATGGGAGGAATAGGGCTTCCCAGGTGGCTCAGTGGTAAAGAACTGGCTTGTCAATTCAGGAGATGCAGGTTCAATCTCTGGGTCAGGAAGATCCCTTGGAGAAGGGAATGGCTACCCACTCCAGTATTCTTGCTGGGAAATCTCATGGACAGGGAAGCCTGGTGGGCTATAGTCCATGCGGTTGCAAAAGAGCTGGACATGATTTAACAACTAAACAGCAACAAAATGGGCTTAATGATAATGGAACCACCAGCTTAGTACATGACTAAATCAACTGAAACACAGGTGCTTGACAGATAATATAATAAAAGTTCAAGTGATGTAAATATGTGTATCCGATGTATAGATGTAGAGCTTTGGGATCTACCCATATGACTTTCTATTGAAATTTAATCAAAGATGTTTCCCCTTCTAGTTTTAAATGGCTCCTGAAGCCTTAAGACATAAAAAAGAAACATTTCCTTCCTGTTCAAGAAAAGCTATGAGTCATGAAGATACTTTATAAAATAAGAGCAAATAAAGAATAATTTCAAATTTTCTGGCTTAATTTTTGTGCTGAAAAAAGGAATAGTTTGTGACTTATTATCTCTTTTCCTAGGTGTTTCCTCTTGCTGATTTTGGAAAATTAATAGAAAATTCAGCACTGATTCTTAAACTCCCCCAACTCTCCCTGCCATGCATCTATCTAAGTATATCTATTCCTTACTGGCTGTACCACAGGCTATGCAAAAACAAGATTTCTGACATGAAGGTCATATGGAAAAATCAATTTCATCCAAGTAACTTATCTGAATAATCTTAAAATATTAATAAGAAGACACTGGAAAAAATATACTCTACAATAAATAAACTAGGGGTTTATTGTAGATGTTCTTCCCATTGGCTATTCTGAAACTGTGTGTATGAATATAGAAGTCTTGGCAAAGTATTTTTAAAAATTGTCCAAAGGCCTATTTTCTAGGCTGTTTTTGTCAGTAGTCTGCAAAATTTGCTAATTTACTTTCACAATTTACAGCATGCATAATCCTCCCTATATATGTATATAAATCATCACTTTCTTGGTATCATGAATAGCCTAAGTTACTGTCTTCTTCATCAGACTCCTCATGGCATTTTTCACCTCCACGTTTCTCACTGTGTAAATAATAGGATTCAACATGGGAGTGAGGATTGCAAAGAACATAGCCACCCACTTGTCCACAGGGTAAGTGGCCACAGGACGCATGTAGGTGAACACACAAGGCAGAAAAAACAGTGCCACCACTGTAAAGTGGGCGCCACATGTAGAGAGGGCCTTGCGCTTTTCTTCAGAGCCGTGGGATTTCAGGGAGCTCAGGATAACTGCGTAGGAGATGAGCAGCAAGGAAAAAATCAGCAAGCACATGCCCCCACTGTTGGCTGCCACCACCACCCCCAGCCGGTAGGTGTCGCTGCAGGCAAGTTCCAACAGTGAGTAGAAATCACACATGAAGTGGTCAATGACATTGGGACCACAGAAGGTCAAGTACATGGTGAAAAGAATCTGCACGGTGGCATGCAGGATCCCCCCGATCCAGGCCACCACCACCAGGAGCTGGCAGAGCCCCTGTCGCATGATGGTCGTGTAGTGCAGAGGCTTGCAGATGGCCACGTATCGGTCATAGGCCATGACGGTGAGGACGATGACCTCTGATGCTGCCAGGAAGTGCTCCAAAAAGAGCTGAGTCAGGCAGCTTCCCCAGGAGATGGTTCTCCTCTGGTGCAGCAGGTCAATGATCAATTTAGGCGTGGTGACTGAGGTGAAGGAGGCATCTAATAAAGCCAAGTAAGTGAGAAAGAAGTACATGGGAGCAGAAAGTGTAGGGCTGAGGGAGATGGTGATGACAATGAGCAGATTGGACAGAAAAGTGACTAAAAAAATGACTAGAAAGACAATGAAGAGTATTTTCTGCACGTGTGGATTCTGTGTGAGTCCCAGGAGAACAAATTCAGTCACATTGTTGGAAGGGCTGAAGACATCATTCAGCACGTAACAGCTTCCTGGGGCCTGACTTACCTACAAGGGGACAAAGAATGATACTCATTTATCACCAAATTGTGGTCTGACTTACAACAAAATAGTGCGATCACTGTAACTATAGAGCATGTCCTTGACACTTTGTCCCAGTGCTTGTTTCAGGTTTTCCTTATTTCCTCCATAAAGCTTTCCGTCTCTTCAGATACCCAGTACCAGTCTCCTGCAAACCATCCGTAGGGCAAATTTGATGTGTGATTTACTGAAAAAACACCAGACTGTCTACTTGAGATCTGAATTCTCCTTCTTGTTCTGACCCCACTGGACTTGCTGCAACATCTCAGTTCTCCAGGCCCTTCACTGTGTCTGTGAGGTTACAAATCACAATTTTCAGATGTATTTTATAGGCTAAGAACTGCTGTACACAGGTAAGAGTTATTCCCTTTCCCATGATGAAATTTCAGTTTGGCATCTCAACTCCTAATTTTGGATAGAAAAACATGATCAAGAAATATCAGCTAAACAGGGAGCTTAGGGAAATATGTATAAGTCCTTGGTGACACAGCCTTTCTGGTGCCTATCGGAACACACATTCAGTGGCGTTTCCTTGCTGTCCCACTAGAGAGCAGGGAGTAAGGTCCACAGCGCCTGAAACCTATCAGGTGATGAGCAAATGTCTGGTATTAAATGGTCATTCTCCAAAAGTAAGCATATGCTTGTTTCCCCAAAGCATAAACTCAGCAGAAATTCAAATGCCCTTGTCCTCCAGCTCTATTGATCTATAACCTCTCTACTGTATGAGAAATTTGAAGGGAAGCTGCACTCCAGTTTGAGTTTTTGAACACTCTCCAGAGTAAGCATGAAAATATTTAAATGTCTCTAGAAAAGTTCATGTTATGTATCATTTTACTTTAAAGATAATTTGTGTATATGTGAATTATTTTATTTTTCAAAATTCTGCTCCACATATAATTTAATATACATACTCTGTATATTCATTGCTCTGTGTGTGTGTGTGTGTGTGTGTCAGTTGTTCAGTTGTGGCTGACTCTTTGCAACCCCATGGACTATAGCCTGCCGGACCTCAGGCTCCTCTGTCCATGATATTCTCCAGGCAAGAATACTGAAGTGAGTTCCCGTTCCCCTCTCTAGGGGATCTTCCCAAACCAGGGATTGAACCCCGGTCTCCCACACTGCAAGCAGATTCTTTATCATCTGAACCACCAGAGAAACACATACCTTCAGTAGTTTTGGTTGAAAAAAAAAAAAAAAACTCAATTCATATAGATGTGCAACACACAAAGATCTTTCAAGCAAAGGAAATACTTTCAAGTTCTGTAAATAAAAAATCAATGTTAAGACCAGAAATAATCTGCTAGAGAGACAGGTAATGCACCATACATTTAAGTGTATACACAGCAACGACCACAAACACATATAAAATCTGCTACTTGCTATTTAACCCTGCACGTTCACTCAGTCAACAAATATCTACTGGACACTTACTATGTATATTAATGCATGCTTATACGCAAAGTCATAAGTGGTGCTGCTCTTAAATGCCCTTTGTACCTGACCTACCATTACCAAACAGCAGCGGCTGACCCACCCGCAGGAGGAACGGCCCTCCCAGTCCTTTACATCTCTGCTGCATGCATTCTCATGCCGCCTTCTGCCGTCTTCCAACAGCATCTACCATTCCTGGTTACAAGATAGTGCATGACTAATACAACAAGAAATTTGCAGTTTTAAATTTGCCAAGGAGAAGAGAAAGAGATGCAATTACATGCATTTCATAAAGCATATCTTTGCAAAGATAAATGAATGAAAAACTTTATTTTTAATTATCTAAGATGAAACATTCGTGCATATGTGGAAACAAAGCGCACCGTTGTCCCAGCATTTCCTCACTCTTTAGTGGGATCCCAGCAGATAAAGAAGAGGATAGTGTAAATAAAGTAAGAATTAAGCATAGTTTATGAAAGTCTTTTAGAAACAACTATGAAGACATATAAATTACTTTTTTTTTCATTTTTTTCTTTGGCTCTGCAATACTTCTTTTAGGAATAAACTCTAATGTAAAATATTTTTAAAAGAGAAAAAATCACTATGTACAAATTTGTCCAATACTATTAATAAGAGCTGTGGAAAATTTAGGAACAATATGGAATGTTCAACACTGGAGAATAAGATAATTAAAATTCCTTTTAATTGTACATCTCTTCGAATAATATATACTTTTAAGAGCGATACTTTTAAAAATTACACAATGCATAAAAAATTCTGAAGTTGTAATATTAAGTGAGGGAAATTTTGGATGCATTATTTGATTTGCAAATGTATCCTAACTTATGTAATTGCAACTAATTATATTGTCAATTCAGCTAATTTTAAATATATGAAAGGAGAAAGTGCAAGTGTTACTCACTCCATTATGTCCAATTCTTTGCGACCCCATGGACTGTAGCCTTCCAGGCTCCTCTGTCCATGGAATTCTCCAGGCAAGGGTACTAGAGTGAGAGCCATTCCCTTCTGCAGGGGATGATCCCGATTCAGGGACCGCATTCGCATCTCCTCCATTGGCAGGCAGATTCTTTACCATCTGAGCCTCAGGAAGCCCATTTAAGTATATATCGATAAGAAATAAACGACCCCCAAATATTCCTAGTTTTAAATTGGCGGTACTATCACTGAGTCTACCTTTCTTGTTATTTTGTATGCTGAAGAAGGGATTTAAATCTAAGGTAAGCTTGGATGGGGGCTGAGTGTATGATTTGTAATATGTATTTAAGCCTGAGAATGTATGATTATAGGATTCCTAAAAAGATAGTCTCACCTATGAAAGCGTCTGACATATCTCCACGGCCAGGCCCCAGGCAGCTGTGAGTTGATCAGGAAAGAAGTAAGGGCCACAAGGCAAAAATGTCAGCTAACTCAGCTGCAGTAAGTGTCTCGATTTATAAATCCTAACTTTGTAGAAGCCTTAAAAGCACTGCCGTATAGTCTATTTGTTGGCAAAATCTATGAAATTTCTTCGCTGTGACTAATTGGAACTCATGGGTATTTCCCTATCATTAACAGGTCTTGCCAACAAACCAATTATTTCAAATAAGGTGACAACATCAGAAAAGAACTTTTACAGCGTTCCTCTCTAATTTTAAACTTCATCCATAAGTCTACATGAAAACAAAGCATCATCTCAAAAGAGAAAAAGTTCACCACTTATAAACTTGAATTGTGTGTGTGTTTGTGTGTGTGTGTGTGTATGTGTTGTGTGTTCAGTGGTGTCCTACTCTTTGTGATCCCCATGGACTATGGCCTGCAGGGATCAAAACTGCATCGCTTGCATCTCCTTAATTGTCAGGCAGATTCTTTACCACTGGGTCATCTGAGAAGCCATAAACTGCATATTTGATAATAAATGAGCTTAAATATGGAGTCTGAATATTTGATACCATATAAATTAAACACTTAGATGTGTGTTTTATTTTTAATTTTTATTATATTTTATATTTAATTGATCTACTGTTCATGTTAATCACAATTTATAAATATTGTTTCCATATGTATGCTAAGTGATAATTATGAACCCTTTTGTGATGCTAAGTCACTTCAGTCGTGTCCGACTCTGTGCAACCCCATAGATGGCAGCCCACCAGGCTCCCCCGTCCCTGGGGTTCTCCAGGCAAGAACACTGGAGTGGGTTGCCGTTTCCTTCTCCAACGCATGAAAGTGAAAAGTGAAAGTGAAGTCACTCAGTCGTGTCCAACCCTCAGCGACCTCATGGACTGCAGCTTTCCAGGCTCTTCCATCCATGGGATTTTCCAGGCAAGAGTACTGGAGTGGGGTGCCGTTGCCTCCTCCGCCCCTTTGTAATATTAGCACTTATAATAGAAAAAGTTTATAGTATTTCCTCAAATTGCTTTTTTATTGTGCCAATTCTGTAATTAGATTAACATGTTAATGATAAAAGTAATTCTATTCTTCAGTTACATTAAAAAATGGTAAAATGCATTTTACATTTAAATTTAGTTTTATAATATCTTTATGGGCAGTGACATTCACAGTTTATAACAAGGGAGCATGAAAAAGTGAGTAGGAACATCATTTACCAAAGGAAAGTGAAGAATCACATCATTAAATCCTGGGTCTGGGCTTTTGTCTTTAAATTATGTTTTACAACTAAACAGGTATGACATGTTTATGCCACCATCAACTTTAAGACCCTTTGCAATTATCTACAAAAAGAAATGAATGCCGAAGTTTGAAATTATTTTGTAAATAAATAGAATTCAATTCAACCAAATTCAATGTATTGATATTCCTATATATATATCTACACTTACTCAAGATATTCAAATATGCTTTCTTAAAAAAGAAACATAAACTGGACATAACTGCAGGTGGGTTCTGGAGAATATAATCACTGTGAGCTGCATGAATCATGAAGGAAAAGTGATTAAGAAAACTGAAACCACATGACTAAACCTATTAATAGGTTGGCTGGACATTTTATTATTATAGTTCTGCAATTATATTTGTGAAGCCAGATGCCAAAAAGTTTGAATGAGGATTTGGACCTATCTAAAAAACTATGCTAAATATGGATTTTGCTGAAATATTATGAAAGTATCTTGAACTCTTTCAGCTCTGAAATTAAAGAGTGAGATTAGAGAATTCACATGTACTGAAAAAGCCATCATTCTCAATCTCATAATAGACTGAAATCTACTCACCATGGCCCTTTAAGGGGTCTCCCAGTTTCCACTTAAATAGCTGACATACTGGGCAAAGAGATTGCTTTAGAACCCCTGCGTCTCTTTAGCCCAGCTCCAAAAGCTCTAGAGAAGCATGAAAGGGAAAGAGAGTGGAAAGTGAAAGGGGTAAGCGCTCAAGCATGTCTGATTCTTTACAACCCCATGAACTGGAGTCCCCAGGTTGCTCTGTTTATGGGATTCTCCAGGCAAAAATACTGAAGGGGGTTACCGTTCCCTTTTCCACAGGATCTTCCTGACCCAGGGATCAAACTCAGGTCTCCCACATTGCAAGCAGATTCTTTACCATCTGAGACACATGGAATTAGGTCTAAATCATTGAAGATTGCCCATGAAAATAATTTTTCAAAAGAAGAGTTCTTGTAGCCAAAAAAGTTTATCTTTTCTTGGATACTAGAAAAGTTTATTTCCAGAATACAAATCCAAAAACAGTGTTTTAAAACCCTGGAGAGACAACAACACCAATTCTTAAACTGGAAGAGTAAACTAGAATGAAAACAAAAAAATGTTATGTACAGATCATAACATAGTTCATCAGAAAATAGTTGAGGTATGTTTTGATGTTTGATAGTTTCAGGGACTAATTTTACAAAACCCAGTACCTGCCAAAATAACCTTATGGGCAACTTCATGCCTTTCAGTAGATAGAGAAACATGTTCTCAAAACACTAAAGCACTCAAGACAGAGCTCACGATGTATTGTTGTTCAGTCACCAAGTCGTGTCTGACTTTTTGTGACCCCATGGTATTAGCCTAAACCAAAATCCTTTGATCCCAGAAGGACATCTAGGTTGTTTACCAGAAACTGAAAAGTTCTAGGCTGTGGTCTCATAAATCTTTCAATGTTCCTTCAAACTGAGTAGAAGCAGATATGACAATATTGATATCAATAAACATAACAGCCTGGGCAAAATCAAAGAACTCGGACAAAACTTCCAATTTCCCAGAGTAAACTACTTTTAGATAGAGGGAAACTACTTAAGATTGTAGAATGCAATAATTTGAAACAAAACTCATGTCTCCTGATTCTGAAACTAGTTTTCTTACTCAATATAATGTTTTTCCTAACAAAAATATGCTTGCTAAATATTGTTGTTATATCTTTGAGCCTATTGATTTTTTTCAATACAATATTTGGTACCCATGAAGTGGGAGACTGGATGTCTCTGTCAAAAGAAGAAACTATAAACACATTTATGGCATATATACACATTTGAATTTGGGTAACATAATTCATTTTCTTCATCTTAGTCAATATATAATGAATAATGCAATAAATGAGGTCAAGAACACTCTGGAGGCAACAAATAGTAGAATAACAGAGGTAGAAGATAGGATTAGTGAAGTAGAAGATAGAATGGTAGAAATAAATGAATCAGAGAGGAAAAAAGAAAAATGAATTAAAAGAAATGAGGACAAACCTAGAGACCTCCAGGACAGTGTCAAACACCCCAACATACTTCACTTTTATTTTTTTAATATAAATTTATTTATTTTAATTGGAGGCTAATTACTTTACAATATTGTAGTGGTTTTGCCATACACTGGTGCACAGGAGTGACCCAGACAGATGGGATGGGTCAGGAGGTGGGAGGGGGGTTCAGGATGGGGAATACAAGTACACCGTGGAAGATTCATGTCATACTTCATTTTTAAAAAGAGTCAAAATTAATCCACAGCAAAGTCTTATAAGTTAGATAAGTTGTTCAGCTTAGAAGTACTTTCTTTAACTGTGGAATAATGTATCCTCTTTCTTTCTTTCTTTCTTTCTTTCTTTCTTTCTTTCTTTCTTTTTTCAGTTTTCAAATTCTAAAGTTGAAATTTCTTTATGGATACATTTTACTGTGTGCTTTTGAAAATCACCTGCACTTAATTTCTACTAATAATAGTTAAACTAATGAAGTGTCAATCGTATGGTATGTAAACAAGAAATTATATAGCAAATCATAATCAAACACTAACCCCAAGAAATTAGATACAATGGAAAAAATGCAGGTTGTAGAATAAGGGTATTTGGGCTCAGAGCCGACTTATATGTTCAGTGATACAATTATTTAGCCTTTCTGATCCTCCATTTTTCTGTGAAATTAGCATACTGCATCTTAATTTTATCATATTTTGTGACAATTTGAGAACATTTCACTTAAATTAAAAATAGTACTATTGACTTTAATAATTACTAATAGCTTATACTCAACAGAAAAAGAAATTCAATATAATTTGACATATTAGGTATATCAAGTATGTGTCAAGAGATTACTGGCAAGCATCTTCTTTCTGTTTTATATTTCTTATCATTCTAGACGTAACTAGGTCACACAGTTTTCTTAGAACTGAATGCTTATGTACACAAACACACTATATAAGTGTGTTTTAATAATTACTAATAGCTTATACTCAACAGAAAAAGAAATTCAATATAATTTGACATATTAGGTATATCAAGTATGTGTCAAGAGATTACTGGCAAGCATCTTCTTTCTGTTTTATATTTCTTATCATTCTAGACGTAACTAGGTCACACAGTTTTCTTAGAACTGAATGCTTATGTACACAAACACACTATATAAGTGTGTAATTATAAAAGAAAAAATATTCCATTAGTAAAATAAAGAGGTTCTGAGGAATACTGTCTTTTTTCTGAAATCCTTTGAAATATTTTAATGAGTACCAAATTTGGAGTTAAAAGAATGAAGATATAAATAACAGGTCTGTCTATTATACTAGGTAAATATTGAACATTTTTTAATCTCATTTTTCTACATCTGTGAAATGGGAATAACCATAATAATGCCTACCTTCCAGAGTTGCTGTTAGCGTCAGGTGAGAGGTATGGGAAGGGCTCTCTAATGATCAAATATGAAAATATAGAGATCATGATAGAAATGAAACCTTCATATTGGATCATTTCTCATCTGAAATTGCACTCCTGTTTAATAACATTCTAAGAGTTCTAGAAAAAAATCTATTTCTGCTTTATTGACTATACCAAAGACTTTGACTGTGTGGATCACAATAAACTGTGGAAAATTCTGAAAGAGATGGGAATACAAGACCACTTGACCTGCCTCTTGAGAAATCTGTATGCAGATCAGGAAGCAAGAGTTAGAACTGGACATGGAACAACAGACTGATTCCAAAGAGGAAAAGGAGTACGTCAAGGCTCTATATTGTCACCTTGCTTATTTAACTTAAATGCAGAGTACATCATAAGAAACGCTGGGCTGGAAGAAGCACAAGGTGGAATCAAGATTGCCAGAATAAATATCAATAACCTCAGATATGCAGATGACACAGCCCTTATGGCAGAAATTAAAGAAGAACTAAAGAACCTCTTGATGAAAGTGAAAGAGGAGAGTGAAAAATTTGGCTTAAAGCTCAACATTCAGAAAACTAAGATCATGGCATCTGGTCCCATCACTTCATGACAAATAGATGGGGAAACAGTGGAAACAGTGGCTGACTGTATTTTTTAGGCTCCAAAATCACTGTGCATGGTGACTGCAGCCATGAAATTAAAAGACACTTACTCTTTGGGAGAAAAGTTATGACCAACCTAGATAGCATATTAAAAAGCAGAGACATTAGTTTGCCAACAAAGGTCCATCTAGTCAAGGCTATGGTTTTTCCAGTGGTCATGTATGGATGTGAGAGTTGGACTATGAAGAAACCTGAGCACCAAAGAACTGATGCTTTTGAACTGTGGTGTTAGAGAAGACTCTTGAGAGTCCCTTGGACCGCAAGGAGATCCAACCAGTCCATCTTAAAGGAGATCAGACCTGAGTGTTCATTGGAAGAACTGATGCTGAAGCTGAAACTCCAGTACTTTGGCCACCTGATGCGAAAAGCTGACTCATTTGAAAAGACCCTGATGCTGGCAAAGATTGAGGGCAGATGGAGAAGGGGATGACAGAGAATGAGATGGTTGGATGGCATTACCAACTCAATGGACATAAGTTGGGTAAACTCCAGGAGTTGGTGATGGACAGGGAGGCTTGCCATGCTGCAGTTCATGAAGTCGCAAAGAGTCAGACACGACTGAATGACTGAACCGAACTGAACTGAACTGAGTGGCATTTTTTAACCCTCATCCTCCAGCCCTTGGCAATCAACATTCTTCTCTCTGCATTTGAGTTTTGTTTTTTTTTTTAATTTCATGTATAAGAGATCATAGCGTATTTGTCTTTATATTTCTGCTTATTTTACTTGGCACTTCCTTTATGTTTTCACAAATTTCAGGATTCCCTTAAAAGTCCATTACATATATACATGAATATGTATCTATACATATACATATATATATCATATTTATTTTATCCATTCCTCTGTCAATGCGCATTTGGTTGTTTTCAGATCTTGGCTACTGTGAAAAATGCAGCAATGAGCATGGGAGTCGAGATGACCCTTCAGATTCCTGATTTCATATTCTTGAATACATACACAAAAGCAGGATTGCATAATACAATGGTTTTGTTTTTAATTGCTTGAGAAACCTCCTTAATGTTCACTGTAGTGACTGAAAAAATTATATTCCCATTAATAGCATAGTTTCATTTTTCTCTACAGCCTCACCCAACTTTTTTGTCTCACATAGATCTCATTTGGCCATCCTAAAAGATGAAAGGCGATCTCTTTTTTTTGTGTGATGAGTTGCGTTTCTCACGATTAGTGATGTCAAGCACCTTCTCATGTTCCTGTGGCCATTCCCATATTTTCATTGGAGAAATATCTATTCAGTTCCTTTCCCATTTTTAAATCAAGTTATTTGTTTTTATGTTATTTAGTTGTAGAAATTCCTTATATATTTTAGATATTAACTCCTTATGCATATGTGATTTGCAAATATTTTCTCTAATTCTTCAGGTTGCCTTTTCATTTTGTTGATTGTTCACTGCAACATGTGGAAGCGGTCTGGATTTAGAACTTGAGATCTTGGACTTCAGGCTGATATGATGAGATGAGACTTAACTAACATGAAAGTTTTTACCTTCACCCTCTGAGAGTCCGGAGATGACTTTTTTACAGGTTGGCCACCTCACTTGTTAGACACTGTCTACAAATCCCTGTATCTACACGGAAAAGGAAAAAGACCCCAAGGACCCCCTCTTATAGCCATACCTGCCAAGGCACCATGCATGCAAGTGCAGCCATCTTGGACCCTCCTTAAAAGTCCAGCAATATGCTGATTACCAAAGAATGACCTTGACTCATGCCACTTGGAATAGAAGAATTATTCAAACACATTCTGCCTAAATTTATAGGATCAGATACAGGGCAGTGAATGGAAAGATGCGTGCCTGTGTGTGATTATATCAAAAACATACAAGACAAATGGATCCTTATTAATAATCAAGTACTCATCAATGTATTGTTTTATACATACCTCATTGTTTTTACATATAGATGAGTATATGCAGTTCAATACAGAGTATGTAATATTGAATATGTATATACAAGCGTCCACAATCACGTGAGGCTGGATACAGATCTGAGTGTATAGAGGCATACGCAGTTGTATATTGCTGAAACAGACCAATGAACATTTGGATACAGACATATGCCCATGGCTTTGAAACTTGTGCTTTAGTTGAGGCCAGCAAAAGACGCTACGACCTTTCTGACCAACAGTTGATTGAAAACATGAATCAAATGTATATAAAAATCCTCTTTTTCAAAAAGGAAGCCAAAAAGAAAGATTTGTCTTCACTTTTAGGAGACAATTACAGCTTTTCTTGAGCTATCATTTAATCCTTCACGATATGTATTTATTCTAGATAGGAAAACAAAATACTAAAACATGCCAGTTTCTTCAGAATAATGATGTTGTGCTATGACATGCTGGACTTCCAGTTGGTAAAGAACCTGCCTGCAATGTAGGAGGCCCTGGTTCAATTCCTGGATCAGGAAGATTCTCTGGAGAAGGGATAGACTACCCACTCCTGTATCCTTGGGCTTCCCTTGCGGCTCAGCTGGTGAAGAATTCACCTGCAATCCGGGAGTCCTGGGTTCGATCCTAGGGCCAGAAAGATCCCCCAGAGAAGGGAGAGCCTAACCATATTTAACAATGACGTGCTAAATATGTTTTTTATGGAAATTTTCAAACTTTCCAAAGTGACCTTAAGGTTTAGAGGGTAAGGGAAATGTGAGAGAGGAGATGGATAGAGGAGAAAGTGCCCCAAAATTGCACATCTTAGATGGTGTAAAACATGACCTACTAGATAAAAACTTTTCAAGCTATGTGAAATGAATCATTATGTTGACAGACTATTTTACCTCTTTAGGGAAAATAGACTTACATGTTTGCCCATGACAAATGAAAATAAATTCTAGATGGATTAAAATATAAAGTGTTTTTGGACTTTCCTGGTTGGCTCGGCTGGTAAAGAATCTGTCTGTAATGCAGGAAAGATCTGGGTTCAATTCCTCAGTTGGGAAGATCTGCTGGAGAAGGGAACAGCTACCCACTCCAGTATTCAGGCCTGGAGAATTCCATAGACTACATTCCATGGGGTCACAAAGAGTCAGACATGACTTTCACTTTCATAAAGTGTTTTTAAAAGTTATTTTTTTAAGTGGTTAAAGTGTATGAAATCACTTGAAGGAAATGGAGTTTTTTAAAAGTGATATGGTAATAGAAATATAAAAGCAAAAAACATTAAAATGGCACATTTATTTTAAAACACTCATAATTATAACAATTGGAAAATTAAGATTTGGTGTTATTCTACATAAAATTTCATTCCTTTAGATTATTTTTATGAACATGGCCTTGTTATTAAATTTAAATCTTTGAAACATTTTTCTTCAATCTTAAGATGTTAAGCAATAGAAACAAAATGATGTATAAATAAAGTATCTTGCAGATAGAAAAATTGTACCTATATTTCAAATATTCATAAGTGTGTTT